>CAKNYM010051925.1:0-16411 GCA_932195095.1 Andricus curvator | reverse complement strand
TCGAAAATACACACTCAGCTACTACTGAGCGTCACTGCATTTTTTTTCTATTGTTCTTTTCTTTTTGTTTATAACGTAAAATATAAAAAAAAATTCAAAAAACCGAGACTTCACTGCAAAAGAGAACAATATTTAGATGAGGTATGCAAAATATCAGGCGAAAATATTCAATCGTGCGGCCGGAAACTGCCCATCCATTTTATAATGCTGATAAATCCCCTTAAGCGCCTAGGGCGCGCAACTGTTGGGTCTCGCGCTTCGCGCTCGATCACATATTTATCTCGCGCTTCGCGCTCGATTATGTATTCACCTCGCGCTACGCGCTCGGGCGTGTCTAAATCGCGCTTTACGATCGGTTCCTCTGGATTTTTCAACTTCGTGTTCGACTTTTATGAAGAGAAAAAGTTTGTTTGCAAATATTATAAAATTATCAAAACCACTACATATTAAGTGATTGTTAAATTTGTTTTTATTTTAGACTGAAAAGGAACTTTATTTACTCAAGGTTCTATCGACCTTAAGGAACACATTCTCATCCAGTCACTCGCGCCTCGCGCTCGATATTTGATTTGAAAATCATTTGAACCTTGCGTTCCACGCTCGGTTCTGTGCACCGTATGATAGAAACAAAAAAGTTTGAACGCACCTACGGCGTGCGATTTGGTAAATACACTGAGCGCGCACTTTGTGCTTCGTGTTATATGTTCTTCATATACCAATTACTAAATTTGTATTTGATTTCAAATGAAAAATAATGATATAATTTAGGCGACAAATTTTATTCATTAAAATTTTATTTTAGCTTTAGCCGTTTTTCAAAAAAGTTAATCTTTTCATTTTGAATATATTCTTACAACAAAAATTGATTACAAGTTTGTAAATCTGTTTTGAATGCACAATTTTTGTTCATTTATCTGTTTTCGTACCTTGCATTGTTTTTTCAAAAATTTGATTTTTTTACTGTGAATGTTATTTTCACGAATAAAACAAAAACTACGCATCCTATCGAAACATGATTCACAACAAATTTGTACCTCTTCCTTGGATGAACAAATGTTGTTCTTGTCATTTTTTTCGTAGCTCGTGTTATTCGTCTAAAAATTTGATTTTTCTATTTTCAATGCTGTTTTTTACGAATAAAACAAAAACTACGCGTCATATCAAAAAGTGAATGATAAGAAATTTGTAGATCTTTTTTAGGTGCACAATTTTGGTGGAATGATCTTTTCTCGTATCTTGCATAGTTTCACAGCAAAATGGAATTTTTGATTTTTCATTATTTTTTTGTGCGATCAAAATTAGAATTTTTTATTTTTCAAAAAATTCAAAAAGTTGTTATGAAAATATTATCATCCAAAATAGCTGGTTAACGAACTCGTTCTTTCTTTTTAAGCCATAAAAAAGTGTGCTAAAGCTCAATCAAATCTGATCATTTTTTCGAAAGTTATCGTGGCTACAGACAGGCAGACAGACAGACAGACAGACAGACAGACTACAGACAGACACCTTGGTAAAAATCGTTTTTTCTGGCTCAGGGGGTCTCAAAACGTGGAGATTTGATGAAAACCGACTATGTCAAATTTTACATAAAACCAATACCTTCTCATTAGAATGAGAATGTAAAAAAAATTATTGCGGACTGGGGCAAAATTGAAGGCTGTAGATCTATTGAACGAAAAAAATGCGTTTCCTCCCATAGTGCGGTGTATCTTTGCATACTATCGTGTGCACTTCAACATTTCTATTATTAATGCAAATATGAACCGATTTTCATGAATCTTTTTTTCACTTTCTTGAAATTATATGAATAAACTATTTCTGCTAATTAAAATTTAATCACGCGATGCTTTCATAATTTCAGTTTTTTGAACCGGCCTGCATCTTATAACAATGAAAGGTTCATTCGTTATGGGTAATTTGACGCGCTTCAGAGTCCCCGCTCGCGCTACGGGGAGTCTGCCTCGTAAATTTGACGGGTGTCGATTGCCCAGGCCTCGAAAATACACACTCAGCTACTACTGAGCGTCACTGCATTTTTTTTCTATTGTTCTTTTGTTTTTGTTTATAACGTAAAGGATAAACATTTTTTCAAAAAACCGAGACTTCACTGCAAAAGAGAACAATATTTAGATGAGGTATGCAAAATATCAGGCGAAAATATTCAACCGTGTGGCCGGAAACTGCCCATCCATTTTATA
The DNA here is from genome assembly GCA_932195095.1 of Andricus curvator. Classification (NCBI taxonomy): domain Eukaryota; kingdom Metazoa; phylum Arthropoda; class Insecta; order Hymenoptera; family Cynipidae; genus Andricus; species Andricus curvator. The sequence continues at coordinate 14,213 of CAKNYM010051925.1, read as the reverse complement.
ACGCTGATAAATCCCCTTAAAGCACCTTACATATTTTAACCAACCAATGCTACATATTCCATGCAATAAGTCGATTTTTTCTAACAGCATTTTGCAAGAATTACCTGCGAACGCTGGACTCCCATGTACAAACTCGCGAGTAACATTACACATCCTAGCCCATTGGAGACTCTCATCTTCGAATTCCGTCAGCATGTGTTTATACATTTTGTTCACAACCCGGAGCATCAGATGTAGTTCTGGTGGTGGAATTATTTCTATTATTTCTGTGTTAGCGTTTTCTGAGAAAATTATAGGAGTATTTGTACAATTTTTATATACTTATTCGCAGATGATGTTTTACTTCCACTGTCTTGCCACGAACAAAAATTTTCCTTACAACTTCCAACAGTACTGTATTCCCCACACGCGTTTAATTCATCTTGTGATGCAGTACACCATGTGCAAGGAAAACTGCTTGATTGTGACATGATGCCCGGTAATAGGTTGGCAAGTTTTAAATCAGTTGCTATTGTCCCTTTTAAATCCTTCAATTTTAAGAGTGACCACATCAATAAAACGTTTTCATATTTCTCTTGTGTATATGCCACTATCCCAAGCAGTAGTAATTTGTTGACGCCAGAATCCTTATACTTTTTTGCGACAACGCCTTCGCCCTTCGGTATACTTCTGTCGACCTTCTACATTTGCAAGTTCTGATTCATCCAAAGATTGCATCGAAAGGCAAACTTTCAAAAAATCTCCGCCACTATCTATTCCGAATTTCAAATGCATTTCATCAACTTCCCTTTTTTCTTCAACAAACTGAAATAATCTTTTTACATAATTGCAAAACACTAAAGTTTCTGCAGTAGTTGCAGTATCGTTATTTTTAGTGTTAATCACATTACACTCTTTCATACTGAATTACAAATCAAGAGAATGATTCAAAGTTTATAATTTTTGTTTTAGATCTGGTTGAAATAATTTTCTGTCATTAGTAGCGAAGCGAAGAGCTGCTGTAATTCCATGTACTTTATTCGTTGAAAGCCCATAACTTGCTCCAATTTTTAAAACATCTTCAGTAAAAACACGCTTCTGTTTTTGCTTTCTGATTGCTCTCCAGTCAAAGAAATTTTCAAAGGATTTCCATGCTTCTGAGATAAAGCGATTACAGTATTTCTATTTGATTTATTTTCTGCAATGTTTGTCGCTTTTTCATTTGAAATCAATTTAATCAAATGACACACCAAGTGTTCTTTGTCTTTTAGGGATATACCGTTTATAATATGATCTTTTAAATTTTCGTAATGCTTCGGTGTACAAAAAAAATGTGATCCTTGTTCTAGATATGTTTACATCAGGTAAGAGACTCCATCAATGTTTACATTCACGTGCTGTTGTGTGTTGTGTTAACACAGGCATGTATGATGATAAGTATATTTTAAGACGTACTTCAAAGACTTTAGTATATTTTAGGAATTTATTATCTTTTTTATTTAGATTTCTTTTAAAAAGTTGAAATTTTAATGTCTTAATATTCTTTTTTTAATTTTATTATGTTTTTTATCAATAAAATGCAGAAAAAAATCAATTCAATACATTTTTTGAAAAATTCTATTTTTCACCCTTAAAAAAAATTTTTCTAAAAAACGGCTCGGGGGATTTGACTCAAAATTTTTTTGCACACTATTTCTAAGCCCCTTAATCGAACCCAACAAAAAAATTGGATGTGCTATGACCTTGCATTTAAAGTTGGTTCAGGCACACCGTGCAGATCTTTGCCGGGAATTGATATTTTTTTCTTGAAAATTTTATGTAACATTCTTCAACATATTCTAGGAGTTTTAGAGTGTTTACAAAGTTTAAAAAACATATTAGGGCTGTATAGTGAATTTTTAAAAATATTTTTTTTCGAAATCTTAGAAAATGTTCAGTGACAGGTGGTGAGAGGATATTACGGAATTTGTGTGGAAGGTGTCAGTGGAGTGTGAGGGTGGAAGCCTAGGAGGTGAGTAGGGTTGTGTTGGGTGAATTGAGGAGATAAAAAGTAATTTTCAGCGTATGTGCGCGGTGGGATTTAGTTAGATAGAGAAAGTGAGGTTAGGTTGGCAAGGAATCGGGGGAGTTTGTGGCCAGGAGTCTTGGCCTTCGAGGGGTCAAGGGTGGTTCTCGCAGAGTTGGGGGATGTTAAGGGAGAAAAAGGGGTGCTGCAGGGGATGTGAGGAATTGAAAAAAAAGGGAAATGAAGGGAAAATTTGGCGGCGACAGACGGCAGCATTCTTCAGAGACATCTGTCGGTTGCGAAGGATACTGCATGAAGAGGTCCCAGTTACCGGTGTCAGGGCGGGAGGTGGGTAGTGAGAGTGCTGGTAGTGAAATTGACGAGGAAGAAATTTTCCACGTGCCACGACAGCCAATAGCGCGTGGTCCGGTGTCGAGCGGCGCGTCGGGAAGAGGGAGAAAGCGGAACGGTGGGAACGAAGGAAGCGAGAAGGTAAGGGAGAGAGCGCCTAGCACAAGTAACGTGGAGGAACACGTAGGTCACCCCCCCCCCCTCCCAAAAATGGAGGAAAGTCGGAGTAGGAGGCTCTCGGGATGCTGTTAGGCGAGATCAGGGAGCTGAGGGACGACGTAAGGGGGACTAAGGAGCAGATCGAAGGCATGAGGGAGGACTTGAGAATCAGAGATGAGAAATGGGAAAAGGATGTGAAAGAGCTGAGGGAGAGAGTAGAAGGGTTAGAGAGGGAAAGGAAAGAAAAAGAAGTTAAAATAAAGCAGATGGAAGAGGTGATTAGGGTGTGCAAGGCAAGGAGGGAAAAAGGCTTGAGAAGGTAGAGGGCAGGACAAAAATGGAAGTAGGAGACGGGGTTTGGGGGGAGGGGGATTAAAGGTATTTGGGAGAGGGTAGAGAATATGATAGAAGAGAAAGTGGGAGAGCGTAGGAATGAAAAGAAGGAGAGGGCGGATATGGAAAGGATCAAGGCAATGGAGTTGAGAATGGAGAGAAAAGAGAAGGTAGACAGGAGAAATAATATTGTGATACGAGGGTTGAAGCTAAAGAGCGGGGAAGAAAGGGAGGGCGTGGAAGCGCTGCTACAGAGCATAGGGGGGTTAAAGGCATGGTAGGGAAAGTTAAGTTGGAGGGGAGAAAGGGGAAGGAAGTGGCGGTTGTGGAGTTGGAGAGCTGGGAAGAAGAGTTCGGGGTAATGCGAAATAAGAATAGGATAAGGGATAAAGGAGTTTTCATCGATCACGATTTGACGAGACAGGAAAGGGATGTGCAGAGAATGCTGTACGACAGGGTTAGGAGGGAGAAGGAGTGAAGGGAGATAGGAGTAGGTAGGATATCGGAAAATGAAAGTAGACGTGAAAATCTGGGTGTGGGACGAGGAGAAAGAGGTGTTGAAGGAAGTGCAGGGGAATTTGTTTCTTAGGAAGTAGAGGGTGGGGGTAATGCAGGGTAGAGGAGTAGTTAAGGTGCTGTACTGGAACGTAGCAGGGGTAAAGAAGAAGGATGAGGAGTTCTGTATGTATATCCAGGAATTTAATGTTGTGGGACTGGTAGAGACGTGGGTAGAAAGAAAGGAATGGGATAGAATAGAGCCAAAGCTGCCAAGGGGGTATAGGTGGAGACTCCAGGAGGCGATCAGAGTGAAGAAGAAAGTAAGTACTAGTGGGGAATTATAACGGGGGTTAGAGATGAATTAGAGAAAGAAGTTCATGGAGAGGAAGGGGAGGAGGGAGTGCAAATGAGGGAAGTAAAGATAGGAGGGGTAACGTGTAAGTTTGTGACAGTGTACAACAAGGATGGGATGGAAAGAATTAAAGAAAGCGTGAAGACTTGCTAGGCGAACGACAGGAGGGTATGGTGGTACTGGGTGGGGACTTTAATGCGAGGATGGGGAGGGAAGGGGGTTTTTACAGGGAAGGGGAGAGCTTCGAAAGGAAATCGAAGGATAAGATAATAAAAAAGGAGGGGAGATTCTAAGGGACTGGATGGAGGATAGAGGACGAAGAGGGAGAATACACATATGTAAGTAAGGTGGGGGTATCGGTGATAGACTATGTGGTCATGAATATGCAAGGATGGGAGGAGACGGACAAATTGACTGTAGAGGGAAAGGTGGAATCAGACCATCAGCCATGAAGACTGTGGATAAGAGGGGAGGGTGGCGGAAGGCAAAGTGGGGAAAAAGTTTCGATAGGGTAGAGGGTGACCTGGACGAGGGAGGCGATAGAGAAGTATCAAGAGCAGTTAGGAAAGGTACGCTTTGAAGGGGAGTCGGTGGAAGAAATATGGAAGGATCTGAAAGAGAAGGTGAAAGGGTGTGTCCAAAAGAAGGTATTTAGAAAGAAGAAGAAAGGAATGGTGAAGCCGTGGTGGGATAGCGAATCTAAAAAGATGAAAAGGAATGTGAAGAGGAAATACAAGAAGTGGAAAGAGGGTAATGCGAAAAGGGAGGAGTAAGTAGAAATGAGGAAGGGGTGTAGATTGATGTGTAAGAAGAAAGAACAGGAAAAGGAGAAAGATCTGGAAGAGGAGTTAGGAAATGTTAAGACAGAGGGTGACGTCTGGAAGATAATAAACAGGCTTAGGAAGCTTAGGAAGTAGATTGGGGATAAGCGAGAAGATAGGGAGTGAGGAGTGGAGGGAGTTTAAAAAAAAATCATTTCAGGGCTCCGATTCAAGGAAGAGGGATGGTGGGAGTAGAAGAACGGGTTTCTTACACAAGAGGTTAGGGAGAGGCTGAAAGAGGTAGTGAAGAAAGTATGGAGGGGGGAGGGATTACCAGGAGGGTGGAGAGAAGGGTTAATAGTGCCACTGTATAAGAAAGGAGATAGGGATAGACAGGAAAATCATAGAGGGATTACGCTAATGAATACGGCGTATAAAGTATACGCGATGGTGGTGGTGGAGAGGCTGCGGAAGGATGTCGAGGGGAAAGGAATGTTGCCAGAGACGCAGGCGGGCTTTAGGGCGGGTAGAAGTACTATCGACAATATCTGCGTTCTGCAGCACGTGGTGGATAGAGAATTAGCGAAGAAGGGGTCGAGAGTGTACGCGTTTTTTGTGGATCTCAGAGGCGCGTTTCCTTCGGTGGATAGGGGGAGGTTGTGGGAGGCGAAGGAGGATAGGGGAGTGGAGAGAGGCCTGATCGAGAGGGTAAGGGAGATATATGAAGAGAACAAAGATAAGGTAAGAGGAGGAGAGGGAATTTCGGAGGGATTCTGGATGGGTAGGGGGTTAAGGCAAGGGCGTCCGCTTAGCCCAACGGCTTTTTGCAATTTTAATGGCGAATATGGAAAGTAAGCTGGAGGCCGGGATGGTAGGAGGAGTCAGGATAGGAGGGGTTAGAATTTGGTCACTAGCGTATGCAAATGAGATAGTGTTGCTGGCAAGAAACGAGGAGGCCTTAAAGGAGATGATGAAGAGGTTCAGAAGATACCTGGATAAGAACAGGTTAGATCTGAATGCGGTAAAGTCCAAGGTTATGGTGTTCAGAAAAGGAGGGGGCAGGGATAAGGGAGAGGAGTGGAAGTGGAAGGGAAAGGCGATGCAGGAGATGAAAGAGTTTGTGTACCTGGGCTTCCTGTTTCGGATGAATGGGGGAGTGGATGGCGACATAAAAGAGAGAGTGAGGAGGGCCAATGTGGTGATGAGGCAGGTGTGGGGGTTGGGAAACAAGTTATTCGCAGATGCTTTTGGAAGGAGAATGAAATTGTTTGACTCACTAGTGATGAGTGTGATATTGTATGGAGTAGAGGTGTGTGGGTGGAAGGAAAGTGAAGAGGTAAATAGGACACAGGAGAGGTATGTAAAGTGGACACTGGGGTTGGCAAGGAACACGCCTAATTATATTGTCAGGAGGGAGACGGGAAGAACGATTGTAGGGATTCTAGCGGGGAGTCGGGCGTGTAAATATGAGGAGAAATTTTTGGAAGAGGGGGGAAGTAAGCTGATTAGGGAGTGTTGGTGGGAGAAGGCGAACAGGAGAGGGTGTGGGCAGATCGAGGTTGAAAGGGAAAGGTATTTTAGAACGAATGGACTGCAGATAGATGAACTGGGAAGGATGCACGAGGAAGGAAGAAAGGTATATGAGTTGGTTAAGAAAAACGGCATGGAGAGAGAGAAGACAGCAGGGGACGAGAGAATAAGAGAGTCAAGGTTTAACGGGAACTATGTGTGGATTATGCCAAGGGCGAGAGCGCAATATTTGTGTGAAAAAGGAGAGATAGGAAGTCAGGAGTTTGTAGCGAGGATGAGATGTGGGTGCATGGGAGTGGGATAAGCATGGAGGTATTGATGCATGAAAGGGGGGACCAAAGGGTAGTAGCATTGGTGAAGGGAGTGTTGGGTAAGATGGAGAAGAAGAGAAGGAAGGAGGAAGAGGAATGGAGAAGGAAAGATTTTAAATAAGAGAGGAAGTAGATATAAGTAATATCTAAATATTGTAAATAGTAGATAAGTATTAGGTATTAGCCGCGGAAGCAGAGTTTGGCAATGAGAGGTAATGCGAAAAGTAGGGACATGCGAGCGAGGCGAGGCGAAGCGAGAAAGGCAAGGCGATAAGAGCGTGCTGTCTCAGAGATAAGGTATGGATGGATGTTAGTTTTTAAGGGTTAGTTTTAAGAAAATTCTGTAAAAAAATGGAAGTGTAAGCAAGTCGAAATTTTAAGGCCATCAGGCTGCAAAATAAACGTTTATCTAATCTATCTAATCTACAAACGAAAAAGTTGTGCGAGGAAGTTGCGAATTTTAATAACTTCCAGTGAGAAAAATGTTCCTTAGGGATCAAAGAAGTTTTTCCAAAAAGTTTTAGACCTTTAGTCACTAGGGGGAAAAAGGGAGAGCGATGTGAAAATTATGTACGGCGCGCTGTACTCGACTCGGATCGCGAAAACATAGCGCGACGACTTGGCGTACCTATAACCGTACAATTTAACTAGAGATATTGCTGGCGACGCTCACTCCTTTTTTTAATACTCAAGTCATTGTCAGAAGTATAGGAATATAGCAAGTATAAATCTCGTCCGACACGAGTGTAAACAAATGGATTGTTTTTCTCGTACGGACAAAGAAGTCGAGCGCAGCACACCGTACATAATTTTCACATCGCCCTCACTTTTTTCCCTTGATGACTAAAGACCTAAAACTTTTTGGAAAAACTTCTTTGATCCCTAAGGAACAGTTTTCTCACTGGAAGTTGTCAAAATTCGAAACTTCCTCACACAACTTTTTCGTTTGTATACATATATATATATACATATATATATATATATATATATATATATGCATATATATATGCATCCAAGATTTCAAAGAAAATATTTTTTCAAATTCACTGTACGGCCCTGAAATGTTTTTTAAACTTTATAAATACTCTGACAGTCGTAGATTATGTTAAAGAATGTTACATACAATTTTCGAGAAAAAATATGAATGGCGCTTATGCCCTTACGGGTATAATGAGAAGAATGTGAAATTACACATTTTTTAAACCATGTGTATATGTCGTAGGCATTAGGCCGAATACGGCATTAGGTCTAATGCCCGGGCAATAGTCCTAATGCCGGCACGGAGATGAATCTACCTGCGTCGACCTTTCTTTCGTCTAATTCCCTGAATTCAAGGTGGCACTTAGTCGTCTGCATGCACTCACGGCTTATTGCCCAAAGTATAACCTGGGCAATAAGACGAATTTCATTTTAAATCAATAACTATTATACATTTACTTGAAATCAGAAAAATGCTATATATATTGGTCAATGTATTATAAAAATGAAGGAATTGTGGAAAATTGAGCAATCTTTTTAAAATACATGAAATTATTTTTATTAACTTATAATATATTCATAGTAAATCCCAGTAAATGAAACCATCAATTTTCAAACATAAATTAAAAAAAAAGTAAATAAAATAGTTAAATTATCAAACAAGAAGTTGAATTTTCAAATAACATTAAAAAGATTCCACACTTTTTTCCTTCCGTCATTTTTAGAATACACCGTACAGTACTGCCGTACAAACTAAAAAGATACATAAGTCCAATCTCACTCGAACTGAGAAAATCGAGAAAAACTGTTTGCCCAATGAACTCTGAGATCGAATAAAATTTGGAATAATCTAGATACACTATTTGGGTAAAAATAATGTGCTCTTTCATATTTTTCAATAAAAAATTGATTTTTTAAACAATTTCTATTAAAAAATGGACTTGCGATTTTTTACTAGTCGCGGAAAGTGAAAAATACAAGGCAAAAAGAACACAAAGGCACTTGCGGACGATGCCTTTATCGCAGAGCTCGAGCACGGCCTCAAAATACAACAACAAAACATACGTAAGGAACACTGTGTGTTCAGCGGCTGTCCCGAACTTGCCCGAACGATCGTCGCTAGTGTATAGCCGAATCTAGCCGGGACTTATTTCCCTTGGATTTGCGATCAGAGCCCGAGCTATTTCACAAGGCTAAAACATACGTAAGGGCAAGCGATTCTTTTCGTTTGTAAATTCGCTCCGCACTCGGTCACTTTTACAAGGCAAAAAATACACAAAGTTCTTTAGGTTCTTTTTGATTTGTATGCTGATGACGTATTACATGCCTTATACAAATTTTAGGACACGCAAAGTACTTTGTGTATCTTTTTATGTTGTATTTTTCAACTTTTTCGACTTTCCTCAATTATAAACAATCGTTTTTTGCAATAAATATTAATAATTAATAATTTTTATTAACACAGTTAGACGCAGATTTTTCTTACGAATCCAACGATACCAAAAACTCATTTTTCATAAAAATGTCACTTACGTATCTTTTTAGTTTGGACGGCAGAGTAGATATAGCATTTTTTGATTTAAAGTAAATGTAACGTCATTGATTTAAAATGAAATAAGTTTAATTTCCCAGGTTATTTGATTGAAAATTCAACTATTTTATTGAAAAGTTATAAATTTTCGTTATTATATATTCAACTGTCTTACAAAAATCCATCTTTGACTTGAAAATTCAACTTTTTTGTTGTAAATTCGTCTCTGATGGTTGATAAATCATCTTTATTGGTTGAAAATTCACCTTTTAGGCTGAAAATTAAAGTAATTGCTTGAAAATTCATGTATTTTGTATAAAAGTCGTCTTTTTCAGAAAATTTATCCTCTGGATTAAAAATTCATGTTTTTGTTTTAAAAGTCGTCTTTATTATTGAAAATTGATATCTTTTACTAAGAATGTTATCTTTTTTGGTTAAAAATGCAACTTTTTGGTTGAAAATCAATAATCTGTTTTCGTTGAGGATTCAGCTATTTTTTAAATATTCGTCTTTTGGTTGAAATATTAACTATTACATTTTTCGTCGAGAATTCTTGTTTCTTGTTGGTTAAAAATTCAACTACTTGGTGTAAAGTCGAACTGCTTTGTTGAAAATTTAATTTATTTGTTTGAAGATTCATCATCTTAGTTGAAATTTTTTTTTTAATCAAAATATTATGTTAAACATTCTTTTTTTGTTTGCAAATTAACAGTTTTAACGGAAAATTTATCATTTTTATCTTATGGTTAAAAATTGATCCATTTTGTTAAAAATTCTTTCTTATATTCGAAAATTAATGCTTTTGACTATTACAATTATCTGATGTCGGCGGATAATTGCAGCTTTAATTTTTTTGCAACGGTTTTATCCAACTTCAGATAAACATCTCTGGGATTTACTGTGAATGTATTATAAGGCAATACAAGTAATTTCATGTAATTTAAAAAGATTCCTCACTTTTTTCACTCTCTTCATTTTTATAATACACTGACCAATAGATATAGCATTTTTCTGATTTCATGTAAATGTATAATAGTTATTGATTGTGCATGCAGACGACTAAGTGCCACCTTGAATTCAGGGAATTAGACGAAAGAAAGGTGGACGCAGGTAGATTCATCTCCGTGCCGGCATTAGGACTATTGCCCGGGCATTAGACCCATTACCCGGGCATTAGACCTAATGCCGTATTCGGCCTAATGCCTACGACATATACACTGACGGTACTGGTAAAAAATGGTCGGTACCGGTAAAAAAAATTACTGGTACCGACCATTTTTTTTTACTGTTTTTTAAAGTGAAACTTCTTATCTTGCGTATCCATGGAATTCGTGAAATTTAAGGAATTTAAGGAATTCAAGGAATTTATGGAATTCAAGGAAATAATGGAATTCAAGGAATTCATGGTATTCATGGACTTCAAGGAATTCTTGGAATTCATGGAATTCAAGGTATTCAAGGAATTCCATGAATGAAGGGAATTCGCGGAATTCATAGAATTCATGGAAATTATGAAATTCACAGAATTCATGAAATTCACGGAATTTATGAAATTCATAGAATTCACGTAATTAATGGAATTCAAGGAATTTATGAAATTCACGGAATTCGCGGGATTCAATTAATTCATAGAATTCCTTTAAATCGTGGAATTCCATGAATTCGTGTAATTCCCTGAATTCTTTGAATTCCATGCATTCCATGATTTTTAGGGTAAAGCCATGTGATTTAAGAGTTATTTGGTCAGTTTTGGCTCTTGACGCTTTAGATGGAACGTTTTATGTATATATATCACACTTTATATTGTCGATTTGTTACTGAAGAATAAGTGATTCAAGATTGCAAGTGTTGATAAGGAATTTGAATTTATTTAAAATGATCATAAAATGATGAATTATCCTTGGCCGATAATATCAATTTTCCTTTTATCGGTATCAAAAGCACGGGAAGGCACCCCTGTGACGGGTCACAGAAACAATGTCGGTCAAACCACCACACCTTTCCAACAGCTCGTGGCGGCGGGATGGTGCCCGTGTGACTAGTCACAGAAATAATGTCGGTCAAACCCCTACCTCTTTCCAAGGTCTCATATGGAGCGGGAAGGCACCCCTGTGACTGGTCACAGAAATAATGTCGGTCAAACCCCTACCCCTTTTCAACAGCTCATAGCGGCGTGAGGGTGCCCCTTAGACTGGTCACACAAATTATGTTATTCAAACCCCTACCCCTTTCTGACATCTCTTGGGGGCGGGAAGGCACCCTTGTGACTGGTCACAGAGATTATGTCGGTCAAACCCCTAACCCTTTTCAACAGCTCGTGGCGGCGTGATGGTGCCCCTTTGACTGGTCACAGAAATGATGTCGGTCAAATCCCTACCCCTTTCCAACAGCTTGTGGCGGCGGGATGGTGCCTCTGTGACAGGTCACAGAAATACTGTCGGTCAAACTCCTACTCCTTTCCAACGTCTCATGGGGAGCGGGAAGGCACTCCTGTGACTGGTCACATAAATAATGTTGGTTAAACTCCTGCCCCTTTCTAAAACTTCGTGGGGGCGGGAAGGCAGCCCTCTGACTGGTCACAGAAATAATGTTGGTCAAACCCCTACCCCTCTCTAACATCTCTTGCTGGCGGGAAAGCACCCCTGTGACTGGTCACAGAAATAATGTCGGTCAAACCACTACCCCATTCTAATGGCTAGTGGGGGACTGGAAGGCACCCCTGTGACTGGTCACATGAATAATGCAGGTCACATACCTTCCCCTTTCGAACATCTCGTGGGGGGGGAGGCACCCCCGTGACTGGTCACAGGAATAATGTTGGTCAAGCCCCTAAACCCTTTCAAACGTCTCGTGGGGGGAAAGGTACCCCTGTGACTGGTGTCAGAAATAATGTTGGTCAAACCCCTATCCCTGCATCTCACTGATTCGTCTTCTGTGATTAGTTACATAGGTAAGTTCAATTTTATCTCTTAACTTTTTCCAATGTTTTTTAGTCTGGGACGTCAACTAGCAAGATGGCCGATATTGAGGATCAAACAGTAGAATTAAAAACATGGAAGATAAATTAATTTTGTAATATTTTAGCCGGCAGTTTAGGCTCTATCCTTAAAATATGCTTTAAAAAAAAACCGGTAAAAATATGGTCGGTACCGGAAATTTTTTGTTACCGGTAGAAATTTTGGATTTTTCATAAATTTAATCGTTAATAAATTACTACTTTCAAATAATAAATATTCGAAATTGAGTATTGAAATTCTTAAACATTTTCGCTTGTCTGATAAAATGAAGCTCAACTGGTATAAAGTGGAGAAGTCAATGACCTCTGAGTACAAGTGAGTTTAAGAATAAGATTAATGTGTGAACAATCCCCCAGTAATCTCATTATAGATATTCTGCAAGCGAAAATAAGTACGGATCGCGATTTGTAATGTTTCATCGTTTTATTGTAAATTCCGTGAAAAATTACACGTGGTGGTTTACTTTCTCGAGATCGCGCTTACGTTAGTTTCCAATTCTCGACTGCACTGCTGTTCTCTGTTGAGGCAAGGCTGTCTCAAGGTTGTCAGGAAAGTACGTCACATATAGTTTTGTAATAGTCCTCGATGAAATAAGAAACATATGATTATCGCATTCAACGAACAGGGTTGTTTCCAATGCTTGCATTCTATAGTTTATACAAATATAGTTCTATATACACATCGTTTGTTTAGTATTTTTAATTCATTTTTAAAATGTTATTTTTTGTAAACGATGTTCAAACGAAGGATACCTACCCATTGAAACATCCATTTTATGGTAATGCAGTTTTTTGAAAGTAAATAATCCAAATTTTAAAGTGGGATGAGTGTTGACCGTGGCCACCTACCAGGCGAAGTGACGGCACTGTTTACCTATACTGCCGTACAGATGGGCAATGGCCGTAAATTTACCAGATTTATCAAATTTCTTACCAAATTGACGGTATTCACGGTAAATGTGGTAAATCGTGATTTAAAAGAAAAATAAGAAGAATGCGATATTTATTTTAGACCTGACAAATTCAGTGGAAGAGTCGAGGGAAGAGTGTATTTTGCAAAAAAAATTGCATGAAATATTATTGTATTATGAAAAAAGTGAAAGTGTTGATTCGTGAGCAAACGTAATCCCTTTAATGTTAATGACATACATAATCTTCAAATATTTTCCTACTGTGTAGTTTCTAATTTCAATATTTTGCGACCGATTTTTTAATTAAAAATGTGGCTGTGAAATATGTTGTCCCCTATTTTCGGAATTTCCGGCTTATATTTTTTGGCAGTGTGGGAGTGTCTGTTTCTGTCGATAATGTCGATTTTTAGCTTTTCTAGAAACGTTTGTTAGCAAAACAACTCAAGTTGACGAGGTTATACTCCTTTAAAATTGCCTAAACATACATCATACTTTCACTTTTTTCCCGACACATTTGCATTACAATTAATAAAACATTTGCCATTCATTTGTTCGTGACCCATTAAATGTAAAGAAAAATGCGATTTACCACTTTTACGGTATACACGGACAATTCGGTAAGCAATGAAAATCCAGTAATTTTCTAGGTAAGGCCGGTCAGCGCCGATCTGTATACGATTTTCAAATCTTGTCCTCAATCTCTTCTTTTTTCATTACATAGAAGATAAATATAAATTGACTATGTGAAGCTTGTAAATTATATAATAAATCATCAAGGAGCGGATTAGAGCCACTGTGAAGTTAGCTGACGAACGCAGCTCGGACCCAACATGCGGGCTTGATTTTTAGCACATGTATTCGTTTTGACATGAATCCCGCTAAACGGATGAATTGTTCGATGTAATATTTGAACCACATAATCTCAAGGGCATAGTGCCCAACAAGTCAGTCTCTTTTTTTTGAAAAATGATCTTGTTTTTGTTTTTTTCTTATTAATCGAAAATCTGCTTTATTTATGCGCCTGTAAACGAGCAATCCGCCACCGGGAAAGTACCCCCGTTGAACCGAAAACAGGCGCTCCGAATTTGAAAGGGAATTTATTCTAATTCACCCTGAACTTTTTCGAGGATGCTGAACCCAGGGGGTCGGTCGTAACTCATCCGCCCTTTCCATTGTTGCATCCTGACACGATTCGAGCCGCTTGAACAAAATTGATAATTATTCAAATATGCAGAAATTCAATTTTTATATGCTGCATTAGGATCATTACATAATTACGAGACCCTTAAAAAAAAGATAGAAAAAAATCGGTTTACCCGTTCAATTTCTGTTGGGAGTTTTGGTAATGTTGCATTTTATTCGAGATTACCTTCAATATTGAGAATATTTACCGATTTTCTAAATCCTTTTTTCATTTTTTGTTTCAAATTATATCATTTTCAAATTTTATCAGCTAATTAAAATTTCATCGATCCGTGTTTTGCGCAATTTGAGATAT
>CAKNYM010051924.1:248372-263015 GCA_932195095.1 Andricus curvator | reverse complement strand
TTTGTACTTTTTTGAACAACTTCTCCGCAGGAAGTTTTTGTTTGCTCAAACTTTCCTCGGTAAACGAAGCGCTCAAACGTTCTGTGGAACGAATTATGCAATAGCCTAGAAAATAATTTTCTATATTGTTATAAATAAAGTTGAGAACTTTTATCGCTAACCATCATAACAGGAATACTATAAGGAATACTTCCTATAAATTTTATAAAGAAGTTCCAAAAACTGTGGATTTGAGCACGAGATGGAGACAAAAACCGAATTAAAAATTGACTTTAAAAAAAAAAAGTTTTTTCCAATTTTTTTAAAATCTAAAAAAGATATGATCTTCTTGCAAAGGAAAAAAAGATGCGGAATATAATTATCTACAATAATCTATTTTTTTTAAATTCAAAATTTCGTATTTTGATTTTTAGTCGTCAGGGGCCAACGCCACCGCGCTAGAAAAATCTATGTCTTGTTCTTGCATGGGGACACTCAATTCGAGTCTGGGCTTTTGGGAGGGGGGGGGGGCAAGCCGCCGTGGCCCCCCCTCTGGATCCGCGCCTGTGACTATCTGATTGGCCAAGAAATTTTTGCTGTTTTTCAAATTGTTATATCTATATTTGAAGTTAACATTATCATCAGGAATAGTATTTCAGAAGTTACGGTGGATACTAATGGATTACTTTTTTAATCTAAGGGACAAGTTTCTTCACCTTGCTTTCACGCAGTTTGGTGGATTTTTGTATTTTAAATTGCCAGTATGAAAAATAGTATCAATAGTGCGCGTATCATACAGATCAGTGTCACAATGCCACCGACACAGCTGTGGCATTTATGTTCTTGGAGACTCCTTTCGAGAAAACGGTATGTCTATTCAGACCACAATAGACCATTATTCTAGGACAAGTGCTCAACTTTTGGTACCCGACCATATGATCTTAATCACGCTTTCCTTTTACTCTTACGTTATTAGACGTTTTTCGTCGAAATCATTTCGATTTTAGACCATATTTAGAGGTCGATCTTTTCCAAATTCGAGCTTGCATCAATTTTTCTCTTGATTGGAAATATTTGTTGTTTCTTTATAGAAAATAGTCAGTGAGGTCTAGAGAAAGAATGTTTTACAGATAGATGAAGTGATTATTTTCGTGCCTAAGGGTTGCATATGCGAACACTGGTCCGTCGGGCCGGACGATAAAAGCCAATCAAAACGAGTATTTAAAGAAGATTCTAGTTTACTGTACTTCATTTCAGATCTGCTCTGTAACCCTTCTTTGAATATTAATCAGCTTCTTTCGAAGTTACAACGTCATTATTTTGATTCTTACAGTACTAAAAAACGTAGATGAAAAATAAACCTTGCGACACCCATAATGAATCCAGATAGAATCCAACAGGGTGGCCGTAGGTCATAAAAAACCTAAAAATCAGAAAAAAGTCAAGGAATTTTATTGGTTGGGAAAATACAGGGATTTGTTTTAAAAATCTTGCAAAATTCAAAGAATTACTGTAAAAGGCACTTTAAATAACTGTCAAAGATAATAAATTTGATATTTTCGAATTTTAATTCGAAATTTTTATATCACGTTTATAAAAGATTCTATTTCAAAAATGTTATGAAATTAGGTAAGATTCTTATCTTCGAATATTAATGGTCAGGGAAGATGAAAAAATAGTGCGGACAAAATTAGGGAATTTTGAAAATCAAGTTCAGTGGTCACTCTGATATAATATTCTTATCAGTAATTGTATTTCTATTTCTATTTCTTGTCTTGCGTTCACATTCTCCAGGCGATTATATTTTTACTTAAAAATTTGACTATTTGATTGAAAATTCAACAATTTTGTTAAAAAGTCAACCTTTTTTCTGAAAATTCGTCTTTTTGGGTTGAAAATTCATCTATATTTCCAGAAATTACCTTTTTCTTGAAAATTCATATTTTTATGTTAAAAATTCAAATATTCTTTTTGCAAATTCGTCTTTTTGACTTCAAAAATCTTCTGTTTTAGTACAAATTTAATCTTTTTTATACAAATGCAACTGTTTCGTTGAAAATTCATATTCTTTCGTTGAAGATTCAATTATTTTATTGAAAATTCGTCTTTTTTGGTTAATTCAACTGTTTTTGATTAAAAATTAAAATCGTTTTGGCTTGAAATATCTACTAAATTACATTATTCATTGAAAATTCATCTTTATGATTGAAAATTAAACTACTTATCTGAAGGTTGAACCACTTTGTTAAAAAATAATTTTTTTAGAAGATTCATGATTTTAGTTGAAAATTAGTTGTTTTTTTATTCGAAAATTAATTTTTAAATCTGAAAATATAGCTATTTCAGTTAGAGATTCATCATTTTAGTTGAAAATTAAATGGTTTCGTTGAAAATTTAACTATTTTTTAGAAAATTGATCTTATTTAATTGAAAATTCGACCACTTTGGTCAAAGTTGAACCACTTTTTTAAAAGTTCATTTTTTGATTGAAGGTTCATCTCTTTCATTTAAAATTAAACTATTTTGATAAAAAATCGATTTTTGTTTGCTTTAAAAATAAATTTTAAATGAAAATGTATCTTTTCAATTTTTGGTTGGAAACTGATATTTTTTAATTGAAAATACGACTTTTTGATAGCAAAATAATCTTCTTGGCTTGAAAGGTTCTCTTTTTTGGTTTAAAAGGGAAATTTTTAGTTGAAAGTTAGCTTTTTTGTTGAAAATTCATATTTATGGTTTGAAAATTCAACTATTTTGCAGAAAATTCATCTTTTGGCTTGAAAGTTCGATCATTCGGATGAACTTTTTTTCTTCCTTGGCTGAAAAATCTTTACTTGTTGAAAATTCGTCTTTTTGGTTGGAAATTTTATCTCTTTGGTTGAAAATTTGGCTATTTTGTTTGAAAATTCGTTCTTTTTTTGTGGTTGAAAATTAACTTCTTTAAATGAAAATTTAACTTTTTCATTTTTGGTTGAAAACGTATCTTTTTTAGTTGAAAATTCAACTATTTGCTTGAAAATACATGTACTTTTCTGAAAATTCATCTATTTGGTACAAATGTAATCTTCTTGGATGAAAATTCATCATTTTGGTTTTAAAATTCGTCTCTTTTGGTAGAAATTTGATCTTTTTTGGTTGAAATATCAACCATTACATTTTTTGTTGCGAAATCATGTTTGTAGGTTAAAAAATCAACTTTTTGGTTGAAAATTGCACTATTTTGTTGATAATTCGTTTTATTTTTCGGAGGAAATATCAAAAATTACATTTTTTCTTGAGAATTCATCTTTTGGTTGAAAATTCATCTTTTTGGGTTAGAAAGTCAGCTGTATTCTGAAGCATTCGACTTTTTAGCTTAAAAATTTAGCTCTTTGGTTGAAAATTTGTCCCTTTGGATTGAAAATGTATCTTTGAAGGTGGAAAAGTCATCTCTTTTGGTTGAAATAAATTAATTTTTCAATTTGAATCTCCAATTTTTTTATTCCAATAATAAAAGATTCTATGTTCAAAATGTTGCAAGCTTAAAATACGGGTCTTTGAATACAAATGGTCAGGGAAATGAAAAATTGGTAAGAGAAAAATCAGGGAAGTCAGGGAATTTTGAAAATGAAGTTTTTCGGCCAACCTGAATTCAGTTTCCCAAACCGTGGACATCAAAAACCTCAGTAAAGAAACTGGATTGTCATCCTCAAAAAACTCCCATGTTTTGATTGAATGACAAACCATTTAATAAAAAAGCAAAAAAAAGCTTAATTCCCTATTACATCAGTTCAATAAAAAACCCACCTGACAAAAAAATTCCTCTGAAAAAACTACTAAAGACAGTACTTACTGCTTGTTTTGCTCCCGAAGACACCTACGGATGCTAATACGTCCAACCTCATCTAATATTATTATATAACAAATCAGGTATCGTTTACATGCAGCTTCCTTTTTATGCGATAGTAACGATACACCATCATTTTCCACGATCATGAATAGCGTGAGACGGTACGTCGTGCAGCAGTGTTCGCTCCGCGTTTGCGTGTACAAGCGCCGATGATTACCCACATCGAGGCGGGGTGCGGGTTTGAACGAGGTCGCATGAGTATGGTGAGGGGTTAGCCATCGAGGGGGAAGGGGGATCGTGGAGTGGGAAGCGGCAGAAAGTACGAGGAGCACCGGCGTTAATGAGCCCCATCTCTTCTTGTAGCGGGTAATGTCTCGCCAGTGACGCCGTTGGACGCTGTGCCGCCGTTCCCGCTGCCGGCGTCGCTACCCACACCAGCAAGAGCGGGGGATCAAGTTGATACGCTCGAGTGGCGCGCCACATGCATGCTACCGCACACACAGTAGCCAGACTGCATCACACAAACGCTGGTGTTATGCCGCTTAAGCGGCCTTGCCAGTTCCGCCTGTGCCCTAAGCCTCATTTCGCCGAGCCTCATGGTGCAATTTTCTGTCATCTCAGGTTGTCACCTAATCACCTTTTTTCACCTATTTTGAAATTTGTCACCCTTTTCGCATATTTTAGAAACTTGTCATTGTTTACCTTTTTTCAATTGGCGGTTCATGCTAGTGTCGCAGAATCAATCGCCGACGAAATATTTTGATTTTTACTGAAAAGGAGATCAAATGAATTGTACCTATTTAATGATAGTATATTGTGTACCTAGAATAAAGAGACGTTTCACTCCTAGGTACACACGATACCTTATGTAACAAAGGTATGATTTACAAGTTTATCACATCTGACATTTGAGGTTAGGTTGACGCTTTCCATAATCGTACAGGGGCAAATGCGCATACGCGGAGAACTATTATGATCATCTTGATCATAATTGTACTCCGCACCACGCCGCACTGCGCATTCGCTGTCCAGTTCTCCTGCTGTAGAAACGACTACTTTCAGAACTAAAAAGACGCTGATAAAATGCGTAAATCATGCCTGCTTTCCATACAACTATTTGTGATAAAGTTATGAATATTAAAAATTTTATAAAGCAGATGACGCAATGTTTCAAAAAAAATTATTGACCTTTAAAGTGTTATTTAAACTAATACAGGAAGTTAATTTTTGCGTCTTGCATTTTACAGTTGAAACTGGTTGAAACAGGCAGATGTGTGTCACTGACAATCAGTGAGATTTCACTGGTTTACTCAGTGGAATTCCGTCACTGGTTTAATCAGTGAGGTTCACTGGTTACTCAATAGCAGAACCAGTAGTCATCTGGTCGTACGTGTTGTCGTCCGTCAGCTGGTTAGGTACGCCACGCATCATTCATCACTTTTATGCAATCCTTTGCAAAATTATCTTTTAAAAACCGCAATTAACTCTCGCAACATTAAATGAGGGCTGGGCTGCAATATAATCGGATATAATATATTGCGCCTAACTATGGGAAGTCCCGTCCCATAGCCCCGAAATCACCCAAGTGATCAGGGGCCTCCTCACTTTCAAGCGAAAGATATTATATCCCCAACTTATTGCAGCCAGGCCCCAAACATTTCTAACACAAACACAAGTATACAATAAAGTTCGTTTTCGACAGTTTTAAGTGACAAGTGGACTCGCTAAATGCAATGACCTGACACCCGCGGACCCTATGGCTGTACTGGAGGTTCATGTCTTGGCCGCGTGGAGCGCTAAATCACTGGTTGAATTTATCATTTGGCGTCACTGGTATATTCAGTAACGCTGTTTTAGTTGAGCCAGTCACTGGTTCACCCAGTCAAAGTCGGTAAATAACTGGTCCACCAGTGATAATTCAAAATACTGATTCAATCAATGGCAATTTCACTGGTTCAGTTTAAGAGAGTTGAAATGTTGAAAGACAATTTATTTAAAAACCCTAGTCGTTTTCTACCCTCAATTTGTACTTTAGGTTAATATTATTTCATGAGATTTTGTCGATTTTATCGCAATTTACAATTTTTCTATGTCTTTTTAAGGAAAATAATGATGTTCTTTTGACTTTTGTCGTATCTTGTGTCTTTCTTGTAAAAAAAAGTGAATTTTCGTGTTTTGGAGACAAAAGATCATTATAGAAAAGCAAAATTAGAATCAAAAACATAAACTTAAATATCTGAAATGTGTTACTATATAGTGTGACGTGTTCAACAAATAAAAATATGTTAATAAGCATTGATTTACATGTTTATTTAACTTATTTAGCACCTTCAATTTGTATCTGAAATGTAAAATCCAGAATTCTCTTATTTTTATGTTTGGGGTTCATCGGCAGCGTAATTTCGTCACAAATTATTTAAAATCATTTTTAATTTTTCTTTATTCTGGATTTTTTACTTCCAAAATCGATACGGTTGGGAGCTGTATGCACGGCTCTTCCTAAATCAACAATTTTTAACTGTCAATTTTTTGTTGAGACGTGTACAAATATATCCTAAAAGTTTCAAGAAGGTTGCCTTAATACTTTTATTTCTAAAAAATGTACACAAAAAAACTGATTTTAGCGTCCTAAAACAGGTTCCCCGTGAAGGAGAATGTTGGTTGGGGAATTCTAAGTTGAAATAGATATGTTGATTAGGTTGAGATTGTTTAGCCAAATTGATACCTGAAGAAATTTTTTTTTATAGATAAAAAATATATAAATTGAGGTGAAACCACTTCCTAAGAAGTGCTTAAGGAATAAATTTCACCCAATAATTATTTATTTGGATCCCTCCCCTTAACCCCTTTCTATTATGTCCGCAAAATGCCCCAAAAAATGTAAAATAGAAGTTTTATGTAAAATGCATTTCTCCCTTTCTTTAAATATACGATAATTTGAACAGTGAACCACTTAAATAAATTATTTATAAGTCATTAAAGTACAAAATGAAAAAAAAAACAATATATCGTAACACAAATATTACTATATACTCGTAAGTTCAAAAATGTTCATTTCCTGAAAACTATAGTTCATTATAAAAGCACTCTCAAAGAAAAAACTTGAAGCTGAAATATTTTAAAACATCTTGAAAATGTGAAAACCCCGCGGAGACAAAATTTGTCATTCAATATAAAAAGTTGAAACAGTTAAAAAATATATAGTTATATTAAAAAGAAGTATTAGAGGGTGTAAACTTTTCAATTGAAATGTATAAAAGTTAAATAATTAAAAAATTGAATTTTCCAAGATGATCAAATGCAAAATTAAATGTTTTATCTTGAACAATTTAAAGACAAAAGTTCGAACTTGAGCAACAACTAGCAGAACACAACTTTTTCGGTACTTTTAACTAGTTTTTTTTCATAATCATTATTTGTTTAAACAAATTTTTTCCTTAGAAGTCATAAAAAGTTAGTATTTTCTCTATTTCATGACACAGTTTTTCCACTATCCTTAAGTAATTAATGAGCGCTCGAACGCTCATTAATTATTATATCGAGGGATATCCCTAAGTAATTTCTTCTTTCAGAATTTATACATTAATTGTTTAAGCACAAATTATTTGTTCAAACATTTATTCAGCGTTGTGACTAACTCATGAATCCCAGGAAAAAGTAAGTATCCATAACTTGCCAAATAAATGTTTAAATAAATAATTAGTGCTTAAACAATTGCAAAATGTCTTCAATAAAAACGTTAATCATAATATTCATTCATTTAATGTCATTACATCCAGAAAATATTAACTTTCAATGAGTTGATGGAGGCAAGAATGTAAATAAATGTGAATTGTTTAAAAAGTTTAAAAATATTAATTCTTAGTATTCATTAACTGTATCATTAATCACGAAAAATAGTTACTTTTCATGATTAACAGGGGAAAAATCAATTATTTAAACAATTAAAAATTAGTTAATAAATTCTTCAAAAGTTGTGGTTTACAGAATAATAATAATTTATGCCAAAAAAGAGGTAGAAAAGTTGTCTTTTGTTAGCAGTGGCTAAAAATAGCATATATAAAATAGAGATAAAGTTGTAATAAATTGGGATGTCGTGATCAGAAACTTAGTATGCTAAAAAGAGTAACTAATTATCGTTTTACTCCAACATATTTGGTATTAATTCTACTTAAAAATGCTGTTTTGCATTTTGTGGGACATTCTACTGGAATAATACAAAGGGTTTGGACGTAGAAGGGGAAAGAGGGGTAAAGTTAAATTTTATTGGGTGGAAATTATTCCTTGCAAATTTCCTAAAAAGTCACTGCAACTCAATTTATACAAAGCTGATAACAAGTAGTTATTTTTCCAACTTTTTTCAAAATTGCGTTTTCCCCATTTAAACCCCCATTTCAATTTCAAAGGCACGAGTTGTTATTTATAGATTTAAAAAAATAGGGAATTTATTTCTTAGGGAACCAAAAAAATCGAAAGTCGATTTTTTGGACCACCCTAATGTTATGGTTCTCGACCGTCTTGATATGACTTACAGGATGAATGATGATCATCATGCAATCTAACATAATTTTCTTTCTATGATTAAATTAGATTGGTCGAAGATGAAAAAGTAATTCTAACCTTAAGTTAGGAAAAATATAAAATTAGAGGCAAGTGAATAAGAAAGAAGAACTTACTCATTGACAGTCTCTTTGTCGTGATTCGGAAAGAGAATAACAATTTGACTTTCTACCCATTGTGGCTACATCCAACCGATGGCGCCGTTCACGTTTTGTGGGCACAATCACGCCAGAGAAATAGTACCTTAACATTATAGTTTACATAAAATTTGCATGCTCTTGTCGATTTCATCGCGTCTATCTCATTGAGAGGCAAAGAACATATCTCTATAAGGAAGCAGCTTATGCAGAATCTGGGTTGGTTACGTAGGGGAGATCGGGGCTAGATGAACATACGGGGTCAAATGAAACACTGAATATTCTCTGAAAATATGTGGTTTTTGTTGCTGTTCTTTTCAGAAATAACGGAAATAATTAAATTGAATTTCTCGAAAACAAACAAAATATTAACTACAGTAAAAATAAAAATGATTGAAATTTCAATACCTGAATTCTGTTATTCTATGGTATTCTCAAAACAAATAGAAATTTTTTTTAAATAACGGAGACATAATAAATCAATAAAAACAGGTAATATTGAAGTTTTAATCGAAAAAAACTGAAATTCGTGTTAAGAAGAGTCTATGACTGCTACTTTGAAATCTGTTTATAAGGAAATTCTACTGTCAGAGTAGTTGCAACTGATTTTGTTAATAAATTTTATTTTCGGACTTGTTTTTTCAGCATATTTAAAGAGGAATTTTTGTTTATATTGACAAAATTTTGCAGAAAAAAAATCCACACTTTTGTGCGAATTGGACTAAACTAGTTTATCAATTATTTTCAACTAATTGTAGAAATAAGCTACAAATGAATTTTTTTTAGATAAATGTCAACTCAACAGCAGGTTTTAATCAAGATATTTATTGAAAAATATACCCTCATAATTCTGATTCATTTACTTGAATTTCGAAAAATCGAAATACATGAGGAAAATTTTGATTAAACTTTCCATTAATTGAATTTGTTCTTTCAAATATTTATAAATCCATTCCCCTAAGTAATAAGACTTAATTATAGTGTAGAAAATTATTTGTTGAACATTTTGCAGAGCAGGAATAGGTACGAATAATCATAATGCTTAATCGTGAAAACAATGTAATGTATACCATTAAGCCATTTCCCTTTCAGGGTAGGCGTGACACTACCCGATTCGGGTAGTGTTTCTAGGTGGATAGTTTTCTTGTAGATATAAATAACTACAAGTGTGGGATCACCACACCACGATGTGCCAACAGCACTCAGCATTCTTGAATGGTCACCCATACAAATACTAACCGCTTCCAACGCTGCTTAACTTCAGTGATCTGACGAGAACTGGGTTTTTTCAGCGTGGTATGGCCGTTATGGCCATAATAATATATGTTAATTTCAATCATGTTTTGTCGTGATATTTATATTCTCAGAAAAATGTAAATAATTTTTTATGTGTAAAAAACACAATAAATAATCTTCTATTAACAAAAAATAATAAGTAGTTAAGGTGTCTTATCTCGCCCCAGAGCACGGTGCGAGATGAAACATATGCACAATTTATAATTTCCATATTTTTATCGCAATTAATATTTTTCGAACACTTCGTCTTTCATGAAATTGATACATGTAAGGTTCACAGAATGTCTGCAACAACTTATATTTGAGAAACTACTACAGATTTTTAATATTTCACTGAAAATTATAACTGTGCTCATCTCGTCCCGCGGTCTCCCCTAAATCCTGTTCTTTGGACTGAAAATATGAAGCGTGAAAATGTGTGAGATTAGATCATTCTGCATGTTTATCATTGCTTAGTAACATTCATAAATTCTTCAAATCCTTATTTTTTATCAGATGAAACGATAATTAACAAAAATGGTCATATGTCTAACCTCTCTTAAAGATTTTTACATTATCTTTTCTACATTTTGTCTCTATTTTTGTTCTTTCGCTCATTGCCTCGACTTTTCTCATTCTCTTCCTTTCTTTGGAACCCTTGTGTTCATCTTTTTTGTTGTTCGCATTTGTTCTTTTGTGCATCTTCTCCCCTCTCCTAACATGGAATGGCTCTCGCGGCAGAAACGCGAGACAAAATAGCCTCGCGCCTTTCGCCTCCTCTTTCTCAGTTTCTCCTTCTTTCTCTTTCCTTCTATTCAAGTTAGCTCGCCTCCTCGTTCCTCTGCTTTAACGTCAAACGACGATGACGAGTTCTCCATTCTCGCCGCACTTCACGTATACAATACCTATCTACGTTTTACCCGGCGACCAACCAACCGTCCGTCGATTGCCACCGCGACGCGTGAATAATGGCCCTGGCGTGCTTGCAGACGATCGCTGATGCATGCCGCCTATGTATTATGTATGTGTCTGTGTCCGTAAGCTAGTGAGTACGGCTGCATGCACTGTGTCTGCATATACCTATAGAGGGTGCGAGCATTTTCACCGTGGAAACGCAGTTGCTGGCTGGCAGCTAGATCCAGACACGTGACACTGCCAGAGCACTTGGCTTAAGTAGTCACAGTACGTTTATGGCAAGACCGATATGGCTAAGCCACTGCGTGCCAATTTCTTTCTCTTCCAAGTAAAACTCTACTTTTCCTGAAACATAGAAATTTCGAAGTGAAACAGAAGCTGGATCTATAATCAAGCTTCCATTCAGGCATTTACAATTAAACAATAGTCAATTGTGTTATTTGAATGATCTCTCTAAATATGAATCAGTGAAAAATTCACTGATTGAAATATTAGTAGGACATTTCACTAATTAATCAGTAATTCCGGACTTATTCACTAATCAATTCAGTAGCACCAGAGTAAATCAGCGTTGTTGTTATTCTTTTACTTAAGTAGCAAAAATAAGTTGTTAATGAAATAAATTTTTGAATCTTCGGACTGTAATTGTGCTGAATTTACTGCGAGAAAAATATACTCTAATTCGTATGAAAAGTACTTACCTGACGGGTGTGTGCATGGCAGCCGAATTTTGAAAGTAAAGAAATATGTGAGGTTTTTTGTCATTCAGATGCATCAAAACTTTTCACCTTTTTTCATATTTGATCACATTAATGGGTTTTAAGTTTTTGCTGTGATTATTTGATTGAATCTACCAAAATCTTATTTTATTATGACTGCTAAATTGGCGTGGTTCAGTGCTGCCAACTCTCAAAAGTGTTACTTTCACTGAATGAATAAGTAACTTTTCACTGGTTGCCAGTGACCGGATTCTAGCTATTTTAATCAGTGAGATTTCACTGACAATCAGTCACTTTTCACTGATTCAGATTTAGAGAGATGATAGTCAAGCACTCAAAACACTTTTTTCTGAATGCGAATGCTGAAGAGAAAATTTGGCACGATCGTTAGAGGAAGTTCCGAACACGGAAATTATAAATAAAATCAGTTGGACACATTATAAAAGAGACGCGAGCGCGTACTTTTGAGAGAGATCCTCTGCAGAGTAGTTATTTCTGGTGTACCATCAGATATCAATACAAAACTTAACAACTCTTTATTGGAAACCAAGAATCTACTTTAAAACCTGAAAAAGCATAAAGAAGTTTTCATTCTTTACTGAATAATTTTGCAACGACTTTTGCTGCTAAAGATGCCGTGCTTATCTTGCTTCGGCTATTTATCTTTCTATACACTAGCTCGATCCTGCAAAAAATCAAGCAAAGAAAGATTTTGGCACACCCGGTACGTCAGTGCATAGGTAATAGGTACGGCGCATTTCACATTGCGAAGTGAGCGTGGTTTGGCGCAGTATATCTACCTATCCTACAACGTGCGAGTGCGGGCATATATGGTTCTGCTACGACTGTGTGTTATGTGATGTTGTAGAGGAGAGGGCCCAGGCTACATCGCACACGTCAATGCTTCTATGCGACGATGTGCACCGCCTACGGTGTGTCCCAAAGTTTTCAATCGTAAATCAAGCCCACTGCGGTCGTCACGAGCATGCTAGCCTGAAATGTCATAAACGATTCACCAAAATGGTCCAGCTTACCCACGTGTTTACACAATGCACTTGCACGTTTTATCTTCAGAGAACCCCTAAAATATTGAGTGTCTGCTTTTACACCGGTTTTAAAAAATCAGTAAAGGGTTTTACTGATGATGGTTTTAATAGATTCAGGGGGGGGGGAGTACTCGTACCCCATTAACGAGCTAACAAGATATTTATTGTTATGACAAAGCAAGTTTAATTATAGATGGAAAAGCAGAGTGTTTTTCAAAACTCTTGTTTCCTTCCTCCAGGTTTATTCTATATCCTTCGCCTGCTCAAAACTCTAGGAAATATCGCAGGGAATATTTTAGAGGAAGGGTCACGCTTTGATGCCCGAGGGAGAGGAGTCGGCTATTTATTTTATGCCAGGAGCTTATCTAGATGACTGACCTCTTCCTATCCCTTAGGGGGCCAGAAGTCGACTTAACAACCTACGTAACATCATCCTCAAGTATCACACTTTCGATACCCTACTTTACACTTCATGGCTATAGGTTGGGGTTTTTAGATAAGCATTTTTGAGCACTGATAGTTAGGAGCTCGTTACAAGATTCCAAAGTATAAATCTTCTGAAGAGGATTAGGGATCACGAGCATATCAGTGTACATATTTCTAGAAAGAAGCAGAACTTTTAGAACCGAACGACCTAGCAAAATAAAAGGAGACACTAATATATGCATAAGTAAACTTGGTTTGAAGAAATCGTACATCTGATGGAGATATGTTATTTGACTATCAATTTTATTTCGCGTCACTCTGTATAGTTGCAGGTAGAATCCACAAGGACGTTATCCAACCGCTTTGGCTCGCGAACGGAAGCACTACGAAGAAATTCCCCTCTTTACCTCTTTGCTCCGACCGGCGGTCCTCAAACGTCTCCGACGAACGACGCCGACGGATAGATGGGTTGGCGAGCACGTCCCGTCCCCTTTTCTCAAACGACCTTCTATCCGTGGAATCTCGCGGTGCGTGACAGGGGATCCTCGAGTTGCAAAAGGAGCACCATGAGGAGACAGTAAAGCTTATAGGGTTGAGTTGAAAAGACCAAGGAGCTGGGAGGGCCAAATATCGGAAAAAGTAGTTTCATGTAACTAATTTTCCACGAAGAGGAGTATAGCACTTAGTGGGTAATCCTGCATAGGATGGGTATAGGTCCGTGGATAGTTATCAGCAAAGTTACAAATGTCGAAAAAATATGGAATCATCAGACAGGAAAGATTCCTATGGTGGTCTTAAGGTAGTGGTCGATATAATGGTACTAACATCAGGATTAAGAGAAGGTGTTCCTAGCTTAGAAGTTACAGAAGATGGTTCTACTTCATTGATGATGCGGGTATTTTAGCACGTTATATATGGGCTGTTGAAGCTTCCTGAGATTACCATCTGAGATAATATATCCGTCTAGTAACTTCTGAATCAGAGTCATCTTTCTGTAACCAAGGAGCCAGAATACTCTCCGTTTGATGGATCGACAGGCCTGACGAGAGGGGGGGGGGGGTAACGGGGAGATATTCCCCGGGCCCGGAGTTTTCGAGCGGGCCCGGATTTTCTGGAACTGTTAGAACTCAAAATTACATATAGAAGCCCCCCCCCCCCCCGGGCCCTGGTTTTTCCTCTCGACGGGCCTGTGCATCGATTAGCACGCAAACTTAACGTTAATCAGTTAATCAGTTAAATCCCGAAATTAAAGTAGTAGCTTTCTTTTCGGGTCGCATCAATTCATATACAATGGATGAATAACTCCGAATAATATGTATCACCATTTGATGAGACACTACTACTAAATCAGTCTCCCAGTTAAGGAGTAAACAAAAAATGAAAGCGGAAGAATTTTGACGAATTTTGAAAATTGAGCATCGAATTCGAGACTCTGTGTCCCAGTCTCTCCACCTGTAGTGAAATTCGCGTGATATCGGATTCGCACGAGTTGAAGAAATTCGTTCATCATATTCTGAAAGTTACTACCCGAGGGCACAACCACGATGTTTCAGGCATATTCTACACATGGAAATCTGGTGTACATAGCCATACGCATACCTAGTGAAGATGCTCTGTCTCGCTTGCGTGGGTAGCGTACTTCGCGGCGCGCGTGCCGACAAGAAGACCCCCCTCGGTCCCCCAACCGACCTCTCTCGACGGCTTCGGCCTTCCGCGCCGCTTGGCTCGAGTTCCCTCGACCTCCCTTGGCCCCCCGG
>CAKNYM010051924.1:207522-248272 GCA_932195095.1 Andricus curvator | reverse complement strand
GAAGGCTCATCGCCTCTGCGACCCAAGCGGCACGGTCTCACCCATCCCTCTGCCTCTCTCGCTCTTCTCTCGCCCACCCTCGACGTCGCACGACCGTTACGAGAGCGAGCACGGCCGCGCCGCACGCTCACGCTCGCGTGCACACTCGCATACATACGGCCACACGGTCGTGCACGGACTGCCGCCTTCGTGGCTCGGCGCTCTTTCGCGGCAAGACATAGTCGAAACCAGTGGCGTAGGTTGGAATTCTTCTGCGCACTTTTTGTTGTGGTCTGCTTTTACGCGGGAAGACTGAAGATTGGCTTGGTTACAAATTCTTGAGTAGGATAGCATTTGATTCCGATGAGCATACCACTTAAGAACACATAGAAAATTATATAAATTGGGGATCTTTATACTGTATCTCTATATGTGAAGACAGTCAACCATGTCTGGGGATATTTTGCAATGTAGGTGAAACTATCACATTCCATATTGAGGAATTTTACAGCCTTCCATAAAACAGATCATGAAAACTTGGCGGACTCAGTGAAAACCTCTTTAGTAGAACAGATTCTATAAATATCTCCTTAGAAACAACCCCCAAAAAATCTTCACAACAATGTATCTGCCCATACTTCGCAGCAGTATCGCATAATGACCTACCAAACGACACACATCTTCCATAGCAAATTTCACTATCAAACTTCTTGATAACCTTTCTAGATAAAGACAATATTCTCCCTAGTAATGCTTTCTACCAAATTATGTAGAGACCGCTTCTCAGATTCCTAACATCGACTCCTAAAAAAATTCAAAAGAAAAGCCAAAATCTCCTTTTGCAACACAAACTTCTTTAGCAATGAACGAAATCAAATTCCCGAACAGTAAATGTCTCTAATCATTTTTTCTATCAATTGCCAATAATAACTTCCTCATCAATCAACACTAAAAAGATCTGAACATTATCCCTTAACATATACTTGCTAAAAATATCCACTAGATGTCTAACATCAATAATTCTGGGAATACAATAACCTCTTCATTAAGAAGTAATCACCGCACAGTGGGCTTAATCGGGAATTTACTATTCAAAATCACCTACAGCCTACAATTCTTAACCGATTTTGAATTTTCTTTTTTAGAAGTGATCAGAGATAGTTGCACAAGAGCGTCTATGAATTTGATTTTTTAATTTTGGTCATTTTCTATTTTTTATATAAATAAACAAGGAGCGAAAATGAGACATTTTTTAATTATTATTTTTTATCTTTAAATCAATAACTTAAATAATCCCATTCCGGACGAAAATGAATGTCTAAGTATCCAAAGAATATAAATAATTTACAGGATATCGAATCTAATTGTTATAAACAAATTATATGAACAAAATGTCAACATATTGGAAATTTTGCTTGTAAAGTATATTTGTAAGTTGAAATTGCTTGATTTTATAAACAGGATCATGTTTGATCATCAAAATTTGTTGTATGGTATAATTTGTTCATTTTATAAACAAATTATGTAAACACATGCATAGTTTAGGCGTTTATTGGCAGACAGTAGTCGTTTTTCTTTCTTAGTACCTTTAAATTATATGAGTGGTAATATTTAGTGATTAAGATTGGTCATTCGATATTATTTGTTTATTTTGTGAACAAATTTTATAAACAAATGCATAGTTTGGTCATTTATAGACAGAAAGTAATAGTTTTTTTTGTAATCTTCTTCAAATCACATAAGTGTTGTTGTTCAGTGACGAAGAATCGTCAATCGATATTATTTGTTTATGTTATAAACAAATTTTATAAACAAATGCATATTTTGACCATTTATAGATAGAAAGTGATCGTTTATCTTTCTAATCGTCTTAAAATTACATAAGTGGTGATATTTAGTGACGAAGAATTGTCAATCGACATTATTTGTTTATCTCATAAACAAATTTGATAAAAAAATGCATAGTTTGACCATTTATAGATAGAAAGTGATCGTTTTTTATTATTGCCTTCAAATTATATCATTGAAAATGTTTTGTGATGTTCTAGAAGAATTAGCTTCCAAGTTGTACTTGTCGATCATTTCAATAATTTCAGGATCCATTTCAAATTCATTCTTGCTCTACTTTGAAGACACTTTGAAGGTGATTAGAAAGAAAAACGATCACTTTCTATCTATAAATGGTCAAACTATGAATTTGTTTATAAAATTTATGTCTAACATAAACAAATCATATCGATTGACAATTCTTCATCACTAAACATCACCACTTATGTAATTTGAAGACGATTAGAAAAAAAACTATTACTTTCTGTCTATAAATAACCAAACTATGCATTTGTTTATAAAATTGGTTTATAAAATAAACAAATAATATCGAATGACCAATGGTAATCACTAAATATTACCACTCATATAATTTAAAGGTACAAAGAAAGAAAAACGATAACTTTCTGCCAATAAACGCCTAAACCATGCATTTATTTACTTAATTTGTTTGTAAAATAAACAAATTATATCATGCAACAAATTTCCATGATCGAACATGATCCTGTTGATAAAATCAAGCAATTTCAACTTTCAAGTATAATTTGCAAACAAAATTTTCAATATGTTGACATTTTGTTAATATAATTTGTTTATAACAATTAGATTCGATATCCTGTACATTATTTATATTCTTTGGATACTTCGACATTCATTTTCGTCGAGAATGGGATTAATTAAGTTTTTGATTTGAAGATAAAAAATAATAATTAAAAAATGTCTCATTTTGTCTCTTTGTTTATTTATATAAAAAATAGAAAATGACAATAATTGACAAATATAATCCTGAGAGGCTCTTGTGTAACTATCGCTCATCACTTCTGAAAAAGAAAATTGAAATTCGGTTAAGAATTGTAGGCTGTAGGCGATTTTGAATAGTAAATTCCCGATTCAGCCCACTGTGCACCGCCTCTCTGGTGAGCATTAGTAGTAACTGGCACAGTAATCGATTTCAACAACCTCATCATCAACAACTTCAGAAGATCCTCAAAACAACTTTCTGTAACTTTAAACTTTCTGATGACAGTTCCAAAGAACCTACTTAGCAACCAACTCTGCCAATTAGGTTCCAAACCCCAAACTCAGAACAGACGTCCCTACTCCTTTTGGCGTCGTATAGCATGGCAGACCTTGTTTTTCTACACATGCACCAAGTTTGACCAATTCTGATCACCAAGAATAATAGAAAATTACAGAAAACGTGCGTCCTGCGACATCAAAGGGACTGAGGACATCTACTCTTAATTCGGGATATGGAACCTATAATACCGAAAGGTTTCGTCAGCAAAAACATTTATTAACATTCACTAAAAATCTCTATATCGATGTATAGCTTGGAGCTATCCCTGCCAGCGGTCCTCAGTAACCTCTTGAGCAACTGTGAATCACAATGTTCCTATCAATCGTCAATAGTATACCCGAAATAATCATCAATTCTAAGTAGGGATGTGAAGCTCGTAATTTTGACCCTATTTCTGTCTAAATTATTTTTTAATGAGAAGTTGTAGGCTCCGGAAGCTACGATCATGGTTCCTTAAAGCAACGAATCCCGACGCAACCGGAACGTGTATGTCAGCTACTCCAGCTTCTTCTGTCTCTAGCCACGGATGACCTTACGCCTTACCTTCTTATTATCATTATTTTCATGAATTTTTTGTTATTATTGTAAAAATTCTTTACATGCTAGATTAAAATCCTACTTACAGGGTTAGTGTCAATCGTTCATGGTTGATATTTTGAAATGTTCAATTTAATAATGAATTTATCTCAATCAATTAAAAAAAATCGTGTTTAACTTCAATGTATTTAACCTTTAAAATCATTAACGTTTGTGTAAAATTTGTTGGAATCATTGATCATTGATAATGATTCCCAACAACCTGGTTACCGATTTTAATAAGCTCCTTACCGAAATTGCCTCTAGGGGCCGTCCATATACCACGTGGACTTCAGAAAAACATGAAAAATGAAGAATATTTTTATGCATTTTTGTTTGGACTCCCTACTTTTTATCATTAAGCTTATGTTTTTCAAGAACTAACCGAATTTTCAACCACAATTCACCACTCCTTTTGGCTTCACCTAACTTTTAAATACAAAGAATATCCACATTTCCATAAAATATTGTGCATAAGTCCATGTGGACTGAGCAGACGGAGGGAGGTGTTCAAAAGTCCTCGTTTGTTCACAAGGGGTGGCAGCGTGGATTGAAAAACTGGTAAAAACGTTCCACGTGGTATATGGAGGACCTCTGGTTATATTCCCTTAAAATACTCCGCACAAAACTCCATAAAATCCTCTCCAGTTACTGTCGATAACACATTTCCAAAGTATTTAATTTCCACGTAGCTTCCACATCTAAGAACGCATTACTGTCAATTCATAGCCCCCAAAAATTTCCGCTTCAACAGCTCTAACAAACTTTCCAGCAAGTACTGTAAGCCTTCCAAAAACATCGTAAAAACAGTGTTGACAGTCCTTTATCAGCGGATTCTAAAAAGATCCTACCGTCCCACATTAAATTCGCTACCCATCTTTAAGAACTTTTGAAAAAATCTCTCATATTAACCTTATGTGATGACCTCAGACTCCGTACACTATATCCAAAGGTGTCACATTTTGATCCAAGAGTGGATCAAAGCGTTGCACAATCCAGGAACAACTAACAACTACTCGTCTGGCCTAAGTCTGGCTTTATAAAGACCGCCTAATATGTAATATCTGATCTGGCCCAGGTCTGACGCTGATTATTATTATTATTATTATTATTATTATACCATTAAGCCATTTCCCTTTCGGGGTAGGCGTGACTTGCTCAGTTGGAAGATAGTAGTGTGTATATGGGTATATAGGTATAAAGTAGGTTATAGGTATATAGGTATCATCCTTCCAAAAGAAAAAAAAATCGTAAATTCGATCATCAAATTTTTACTAAATGCTTCGAAAAAATGACAGGCTATCAAAAATGATTTGGGAAATAAGAAATTAACGTTAAAAGAACACTTTATTTCTTATCACATTGGCAGTCTGGTCTGGTCCGGGTCTGGCGCTAATCAGCTTTCCAAGATATACACATTTTGAAGGGTCTATCTATAAATTTTGTTCTAACAAATTACCAAAAATTTACACGTTTTCTAAAAAATGATATGAGAAAATTAAAACTATTAAAACAAGTGTTTTCTTTTCCTATCGATCTAGCAGTCCAGTCTGGCCCAGACCTGGTGCTAGTCATTTCGCGGTTTATAACTTCGGAGATTAGGGTTCGATTCTCTGTGCTTTCGAACTTTCTACGAATGCATTTTGCTAATATTATATTTAATATGTGTGTTAGGATACTTTAATAACTATATATACGTTCTATATACAACTATATTCCTAGATTCCTATGGAGATGTCAAATGTTATTCCGTTGTTCAACGCTTTAATCCACTTCTGGATCAAAATTTGACACCTTGGGATTTAGTTTGCGTTCATGATTCTAAGAATTTAATCGTAAAGCACCGTTTGTATTCTCGTAAAAATCACTGAATTTCAAGGACATCCTTTATAATACCATGGAAGTTCCATTGACTGATTCGAAAGATTGACCATTCTCATGAATATATAATAAAATATAAAAATATGCAGGTCACGGGAAAAAATATCCATTCATTATAATGAATTGCACAAAAATAATGGGTACAGTATTTAGTTAACAAATTAATATTAAAAATTGATTATTTGCAACTTGAACGCTTTTAAATATATGCACTCTCTTTCCTTGTTGGACTTCAAGACATTTCACCAAACTGGCCACAAGTTCTTATATAAGTAGTAACACACTTTACGTGCCAGGCTTAACATAAGCCACACTTATCGCCTTACTCTACTTCTTTTAAAAACCTGAATACTGTATAGTGTATACTGCTTCAGGGAATTCCAAAAGAGCTTCTGTAAATGGCTCTTTGATGAACTTGATGAAATGACTTTTTTTAACTTGATTTAGAATGAAGTTTAGAAAAACTTCATAAGTGTTCAGTTGACTTCAGGGAAGTTCAGAAGACGTTCGATCTTCATTCAGACTTCAAGAAAATAAAAACCTTACATAGATTGCATACTACTATTGTAATAGTGAATTGATTCTTTTGAAAATTAAAAAGAAAAGTAAGTTATGACCGGTTAATATTTGCTTCTCTATTTGCTTTAAACTGTTGTAACGTCAATAGATTTCGATGAGATTGATCTCCTTAGGGTAAAGCTTATATGGGTAAGAACAGAGTTAAAATAACTCTTCACTACCATTACAAGGAATCATTTTCAGCATTCGATAAAAGTAGTAGTCAGTTTTTTAAACAATCTAAACATGTTTCTTTTCCCTTTTTTAAAAATATTTATCCTTTTATTACACAACCTTACCTGCCCTCGTTAATTAATGATCCATCACAAATTTGCAGCGAAACCTTCCATCTTCTTTCGTCTCCGGAAAGGTAAATAACACCCTGATGAGTGACCATGGATGCATTATCGTACGATGTAAATATTCGCGTTTGCTTTGATATTGATAAACTCCATTCAGAATTAATGACCTTTGGTAGCATCTCGTTTGCTGTGAACGCATAACAGTAGTCAAAAGAAAACTCCAGTCTACCCATTCACAGACCTTTTTCAAATACCAATAAATCTGGAATAAAACTCTATTGAAATACTTTATTTGCTTTTTTTCTCCCTGAGTTTCTCTCTATCTCTCATTAAAAAAATCTGGTTGAACTTATTGGCCGAAATGCCTAAATAGTGATACAATCTTCGGATCGCAATACGATAATTAACCCACATACTACATTACACATTATAATTGTAATAATTTTAATCTATAAAATGATTATTATCCCATTTTTTTATGATATCCATTTCATGTTTTCAAGTTGGTGACTTCAATCCCAAAACCAGATCTAAATCGTCTATCTATGCAATCTTGCGGCACCACAGACAAAAAGTTTGACGCAATGACCCCATTTCTGCAAAAAAGCAGAGTCCGGAAAAGTTTTGAAATTTGCAGACTAGTGCTTACGCCACTGGCCGGTGCCCGTAGGCAAGGGCGCGCGTGAGCGAGCCGTTTCCCCCAGGGACCCCCCAACCTCGCTCGAACCAACGCGCGTGATCCCCCTGCTCCTCTGGCTCGCTCGCTGCCAACTCCGTCCCCGCTAGCATTGCCACCCTCTCCCACGCGTCAGCCGGCTCACTGAAGAGCCAACCGCGACCGATCGCACCCTCGCAGTCTGTCGACGTCGCTCCTCGCGAGAGTATGCCGACTAAGTACTCCTTTCATTACGATTCGCATCTTCCAACAATTGACAAAACCCCCAATAAATGAGTCTCACCACACAATCTTATACTTCCCAGTGACTTAGAACAAATATTCTAGGTCAAACCCAAAAGTTGCCTAGTTTTGTGATCCATTTCCAACTTGTCAAGTTGGTCAGAAAGTTCTAAATTTCAGAAGAGAGGTATAGTGAGAGAGAGTTCTTGACATCCAGTCAAACAGTTATTTGATACTGACAATTTTCGATTTTGACTTTGTGACCAGTGTGTGAACGACGTGAGTGTCAAGTGGTTACGGCACGTGTTAGCCGGACTTGGATATCGTCTTTGAAGGACATCACCTATTGAGGATTTTGCGAAGTGTGTCACGTGTGTTTGCTCGTAACGCTCTTCCCGCATTCCCACGGTGAACAGTGCGAGTGCGACTGACAAGTGGTCGCGCGGCTCTAAACCACGTGGCGGCGCGATTGCGCCTCAGCGGATGAGGGTTGAAACTTTTATGAACTTTCTTCCCTCGTGCGTATACTTGTATTTCTCAGGATTCATATTTGTGTTTGTGGATTCGTGAAACTTTAAAATTTGCGCAAAAAGTGAGTGACTAATACCTAAGAAACCTGGAGAATAAATCAGACTAGTACGACCTTGTGAAACAAACTCTGTAAGGTCTGGGTACAAATCTTGACACATTAGGTCTAAAGATTATCGTGGACGCAATCTGTGACTTGGAAAGTGAAAAGTAGAACTAGCAACTTTAAGGGCGCGCTTACGCGATGCTAAGTGTCTCAGCCCTGTCTCAAGTACGAAGGGTGCAGCGAACGTCCTTCAGAAGGGCCGAGAGGTCCTGCTAAGATGACCGCGCGTCTCCACTCGTTGAGGCACCAGGAGAAGAAATCCGCTAGCAACAGCCACAGGCAACATCAACAAGCAGTAGTCCCAGGACCCAGTCCAACGCCAAGTCCCAGCCCCAGTCCCAGCCCGAGCCCCAAACACTCGGACGGAAGAAGAGTGAGTAGTTTCATCTTCTATCAATTTTTCAATTTTATATGTTTAGACATCATCCTTGTTCTATTATTTGTCTTTTCCTTTCCCTTACTACATCATCTTAATGAATCCAACTAATACAATTTTTTGAATTTCAATTCTTCAAATATTGATTACATAATATTACATAAAAGATAAATGAAGGTTTGTCTTTATGTCACATCGAATTTCAGATATGATACTATTGTCCGCTGTTCAAATTCCATAACTTTTGACTGAATCTGATTAGATACCGACTGACTAGATTAGACTTCATAAATCATTTAATCCTTATAATTTCAGAAACATAAGATGCATCAACTTACATTCGACAGACAAAGATAGAAATATATTAGCTACAACTTTATCTTTGAGCTTATAGCCTTATAATATATCCTCTAAAATAACTTTAATCGCTGGTACAATAGGTATAATAATTATAGAATTGTTATTACCTTCAATGAAGGTACTTATCGTCAAAATCCTACAATATGTAATTTCAGTAATCCTTAAAATCAGTCATAACGACTTTAAGAAGATTGTCTCTGTTTTAACCAACAGTCCCAGAATTTACCATAACTTTATTAATTACCATAAATTTTCCCTACTGACTTACGAATCAATACTTACCCCATAGTTCAGAAACCATAAAAAACAGAGACTTATAACAATCGTATTATACCAATTAAAAAAGAGATAATAAAAAAGAGGATTAATCGTTGGAAATTGAGGTGGATAGGAAGCCCAGTTCTGCATATCGCTTCGGCACTAAGTGCTCGATCATCCATGGTCCACCCCAGCTTTAGGGATTTTGCACCGTCTGCTCCTCGAAGGGTTGATTCGGTTATTCGTCACGCTACAAAACACAGCCCAATTCCCTGCTATCTCCCAACCCCTAATCCATGCCCTTCCACCACTCTAAACTGGGTTCAGGGCACGTGCCTCGCTCCTACGACCCTCGTTTTCATCCTTGACATCAGTCTCGTTGAGTAACAGGCTTTTGAGGATGGGGGTTTGTTCACTCATATACGGACACACCACGTGCACTCCTAAACAATACCTCACATGGGGAGCTGTCATCAGAGCCCATTCACTCATATCAATTTAACCGTAAAGTTTCCCTAATTCAATCAAATACTTATCATCCCCTCTTCAGTGAATATTTTTTTTATAGAAAGTAGCACTCATAGCATCAATATTACAATTCCAGAAATTTTATTCTTAGTATTCATTAAGATAATTCCGTGATCAAAACGCAAATTCACTCTTACTAACGACAGTTAGTATAATATTTTCCTATTCCCAGCATCATTTAAAACGATCAAATTTGTCTCTGAGTCGTGACCCGACTTCGTGTGCTGAATAATTCATAAACATTAAAAATGTTTCATTATTGCCGTCATCAATAAAGATCTAACTTCGAAGACACCATATCTCATAGCGACATGTGAACTCATAAAATTCATATGATTCTGTGTGCGTTACTTAAAAACAGAGAGCGTATGCTCGAGGTGTAAAAAGTATTAGACATGACGCTGGCGTAAATTTATATACGCGTGCAGGTAGAACTCGCGAGCGTATCTATGAATACATAAGACTGGAGGGACACTTCGAGCCGGATATGATCGACGAACTCGATAACTCAACATGTTCTGGAAAAAGATAAACACGTTTTATTTTTTTATTTCATTTGTCAAGTAAGGGGGAGCTTCATTCTCAACAACTGCTGAAGTGAATTATACTTCTGGCACTGAAGTATTTTTTAATATTCAAGGCTGACGTGTTTCGGCTGATCCATAGCGGAAATGACCGATTGGATGATACTCTACTAGTATAGGTTGATATCCAGTATGCCTTTCGCGGTAATAAAACGGTAAACAGAATCGCCTGCGAATATGTGCAATATAGTCATGAGCGCCGGACCCTTATAACAGCAATTTTCAGTAATTGGACGCATTTATGGCAAGTTATCACTTCGTTCAACCACTCCACGTCGCTCATGCGCCATTACAAGAATGAAAGGTGTTATTCGTCGCCTTCCAGAAGAATCAACTCGAGAGATATAGACAGTTTTGCATAGAGAAAAAGACAGTTTCTATCCATGTGAACACACCATAGTGAACACTACGGTCTACCTCCGCTTACCCGAGTAAAAATCATAAGTATGGGAGTGATCAATGATTGACTTTCCAAAGTATAAAAAATGTATGGTAAATGAGACGATCCCATACTTCAAGTATATTGAAACAGTATAGATAAAGTATATCTAAAGTATAGCTGAAGTATGGCTGAAGTATAGCTAAAGTATAGCTGAAGTACAGCGAAGTATGGGATATACTTCATCTATACTTAAGTATAGCTGAAGTACAGATTATACTTCATGTATACTTAAGTATGCAAAAGTATCGGACATCGAATGGCACTCATTTGTTCCTCAAGATACCCTAGCAACGTGATAAAACATAATGTATCATAAATGACAGCTCGTCCAAAAATTAAAAAAGTTCGCGATTCAAGTGATTTCGTGAGTCAAATATGTTTTGAATATTGTTCGTGGGGATATACAATATGCAACGGATATACAATGGACTACTTATATGACTCTTATGTCATATATATTGGTAAGAGATCCAGAATCTTTGATTCCTAAACATATTATTAATAGCATTAAAAGGTTTAATAAAATTGTTACTTAGGAAAAACTTAGGAACTTAGGAAAATCATGATTCTGGATCTCTAGTTTCATGTATTTCAGATAACTGATTATCTCCCATATCAGCAATGATACGGCTATACCTACTATAGACATACTTTTCCTATACTTTAGACATAATCTACATACTTGAGCTATACTTAAAAGATATACTTTAGCCATACTTTGACTGAACATCAGCTATACTTTATCTATACATCAGTTATACTGCAGCTATACTTCTCAGATATACTTCAAAAATACTTCCCCTGTACTTCAATTATACATTGTTATACTTTAGCTATATTTGAGCTATACATCCACTATACTTCATTCAAACATACATGAAGTATGGGATCGTCTCAAATGCCATACTTTTACTATACTATCTGAGAGATCACTCCCATACGATTTCACAGATGTTTTCCTAGATCAATCCCATACCAAAATTTTTTTACCCGGGTATTCATATCAATCCTTTTCTTTTCAATTAACTTTATAAACTATATTTCAACTATTACCTTTATTCTTTTGAAACCCAATCTTTCTATCTAAGGCAAACCTACGACCGTCCATAGCATAGAGATAAGCAAGGATGAATTTTACTAAAAAGACTACCCGAGTCGAAATTTAGACCCTACTTTGAACCTGCAGCTCCTCATTAGAACCTGCTTTGACGCTATTGAAACCAATAGCCCCTACTTTGAGGTTTTTACTCCTAGAGAATGAAACATTAGAGCCTCCTTTGACTTCGTTTGAACCTACAGGCCCTACTTTGAATATTTAGAAGCTACACCCAGGAAACAAGAACCCATTGACAAGGCGACTCCGTGAATTGCGTATCTGTCATTTGCAGATTAAGATTTTTCAAACTGAATTGGTTTGCGACTATGTGAATCGGTCAGTTTCTCGATATTAACAGTAATAAAGTATCTGTAAGCAAAAAGGAAAGGATTCTTTCTAAAAATGTTAATTTTCTTACAAAACCGAAACTAAAGTTTCCATTTGAGCCTTAAGTTATCGAATGCTATCGTCCCAAGTAGTCAGAGAAGAATATAAATCAGATTTTCGACTTGCGAAAAACAACCAAATTTGGAGGTTACGGACAAAAAAATTTAATTAAAAAATTGTCGGACTAGTCTGTAATTTCAACCCAAATCCGTTTCATTCTCTTGAGGAATCTTTCCACTAAACTGAAGTGAACGTCAACGATATTCGACAAATAAGTTTTAAAATTATATGATAAAAAACACTACAAACAAAGAATTGTATACTTCATGAGTTTTGTTTCAATATGAAGTTCCTGAGGTACAGTTGATAGTAAAAGTATTTCTGCAGAGAAGGGAACTGAAAATAAAAATTTATAACCATTACCGAAATTACGCCATTATTTTGTGAGAAATTGTAGGCTCCGGAAGCTACGATCATGGTTCTTTAAAAGCAACCAATCCCGACGCAACTGGAACGTGTACGGCATCCGCTTGTACTCCTTCTGTCCTAGAAGGTAAGCAAGAGCGGGAAATTTACGCGAGAAAACATCGGGCAACACTGTTCCTTGGAGTCAGGTCTCTAGCCGCGGATGATCTTACGCGGCAGACGGGACAGTTGGAGATGAAGTTTCACCTCTGGATACTTTTTTAGAGCTACCAATCTTTTTAGAATGTTATGAGGAACAGTGTTGACGGACCAGATGAAGTGATCCCAGAAGAACAGCCTTTTGCATCCGGTTCGCGATGGAATGAGCCTGACGCTGGCAAGCCGGAATCTTGTTGAGTTGGCTAATAAATGAAGCTTTCATACCTCCAAGACAGCCGATTATGAGAACTACAAGATGGACTTTGAAGCCTTGGTAGAGCCTGCTTAGCTCTTTGCCAACAGGTAAGGATGTCTCTCCTGAGTTGGTCAGACCATTTAAATCGATGTTCTCGCGTTTGTCCGGGGCCATTGCCTGGTCGTCGCCTCGGTTCGGTCCTATTGCCACTCCCAACTGAACCATGGCCTCCATCCGAGAGAGGCCTATTGTGGGTGGCACTGCGCGATACTGGTGTCGTAACCGCATAATTCATTGCATTGGGGAGTTAGCCCAAAGCAACGTGGCTGACTGCAAGAGCCGGAGCTCTCGGGCGATGGGGTCGCCACATCCCTACGCCATTATTATTATTATTATTATTATTATTATTATTATTATTATTATTGCCAGTGTAGGGGCTGGAGCACCAAGGTAGGGTCTGGAGCGCCAATGCAGGGTAGGGCCTGGAGCACCAATGTAGGTTCTAATTTAGACCCTACTTTGACGCTAAACGTGGATAAACGGCCGATTTCGGACATTTTTAGCGTCAAAGTAGGGTCTAAATTGAATTGATAAATAAATTGCTTATTTTGAACCTACTTTGCTGCTCCAGCGCCTACTAAGGTAGGAGTTATAGGTTCAAAGTAGGGCCTACATTTTGACTCGGGTAGGATTGAAAAGGATAGGGTAGATTTATATTACAGAAGGGATAGAAAATCATTTTTCCTGCCAAAACCTATATAGGATAGCAAAGGATAGTTGTGGCTAAGTGGTGGACTATCATCCTTTTCTATCATTTGTCAATAGAGGTCAATATTTTTTACCACTTCAACTATATGCCTTGGATCCCGGCATGTTTTTTAAATCTATCCTCCGCGTATCCATATAAGTCCGTTTTTTAATAATATTTGCAATCTACAATTATGTATATTATTTTGAATATCATTGATCCTATACAAGGCTAACCTCCGGTCATCCATGAAATAGAGATAAGTGGAGGATAGATATGGATAGAAAGAGTGGGATTCAAAAGGAAAGATATGATTTATATTGCAGAAGACATAGAAAAAGCTTTACGTGGATATAGGCAGATGGAGATTGAAAAAGATAAACAGAACTTTAGATTGTCAAACGGATTATAGAAAAGGATAGTGGATAGGGTGATAAACTTGGATAGAAAGACTGGAGTTCAATATAATAGGGATGATTTAAGATTTAAGAAGATGGAAAAGGATTTACGTGGATAAACGGAGGATAGCGAAGAATAAATGTGGATAAGTGGTTGATAAATATGGATATGAAGACTAGATTTCACTAAGATATAGCAGTTTATTATAGATTGAAAAAAAAAATGTAGAAAAGTATTAATTGAATAGATGGAGGATAAAGATGGATACATTTTTTTGCATTTTAATCTTACATATTGAAAATAGTTCAAATGGATAGAAACTCAGTCCATTCACTGCCAGCAAGACGTACCTATGGCGTTTACAAATTTTGAAATTGAATCCTTTTGGTTATGAGTCATTAGGAACAAGGGGCGGAAATACATTCGACTCCTTCTAAGGAAGAACCATCATCCTCCGGACGTCGGTTCGAATCATTCTCTCCCTTTCGACAATGCAAATGACGTGAATAAACACTTTAAGTATGACGAGGAAATGCGTGCCTACGCACACGGCAAAAGCGGAAGCATTCACGCATCGTGCGTTCTTGTCTTGAATCGTTTTCCTTTTTTCATGTGGGGGTATCTAAGTGTGAGGTCCACGGAATATCCGCGCTTCGTTCTTACGTAGGTACACGTTTACGCGGACATAAACGGATCGGCTTAAGCTGATAGTGCACCCTTCTATGGCAATGTTCAATGTTCATACCCCAGTCCCACACGTGCACACTATCCTGCACACTTTGCACTGATCGCTCTCGTGCCAAATGCAGCAAAAGTCGTAAATCCTTCAGGGAATTGAGACTGTAGAAGGAATCAGGAGCTGCTTGGAAACTAAAGGAATTTTCTCTAGGTCTTAAATTGCACGGAAATCGCGACGGAAAGTCACTCTGAACTTCAGTGGCAGGAATAGTCTTTTTTGGGTGCATATTCAGTGGGACTCTAATTAGATTAGCAACTAGTGATGGTAAAAATGTATCTTAGAACTTCAGCTAAAATTACCAGAATGGGTATAATAATATCGGCGAGTTGTCTCTAAGTTTTTTAAAGTTGCTTCTTTTTGCGACAATTTTTTGCATCGTTTCACTGTCACGCCATATAGTTAAGAGAAGGTAGAACGGCTTGAGTAAACTTGAAGGACGAGCGAACTAAGATCGCGCTAACGAAGACAAGAATATATATGTGTACAGTGTACACTACACGTAGACTTAAAGTGCGGTTTTCCCGCTCGTCTCGGTGCTCAACGTCGCTATCGAACGACAGAAAGCTTAATTGACGGTACTTAGTAAAGGGAAGCCGTGACGGTGGACCTTAATTAGCTGTCGTCTCCTTTCACGTTAAGGGCTGCTTGGATCGTGTTTCTTTCTCTTTCCTCAAAAAAAAAGAATTCTGGTTTAAGAATTCAGGAATTGTTTGGACTCTTTTAATTGCAAAAGGAGCACTATCTTTTCCTTTATTTCTTAGATTTAGTTTCCTTTCTCGCTCTCTGCATTTCCCTTGTTCATTACCCTTTGCTGGAAACCTCATACTTTCAGATATCTTGGAAACCCTTTGAAGTTCATAATAAACTATCAGTTCAAATTATTTTTTTTAGACAAGTGACGTCAAAAAGTGTCAAAGAAAAAGTTGCCAAACTTTTTGCACGTAGCCTTAAAAAATGCAGGTGAGAGATCGGGGGATTTCCCTATTGTTATCGGATAGTAGCGCGTGAATGTACTGGAAACGAGTAGCAGGTCTGTTTTCACTGTCCATGTCGATGTTTCACGGACGAGGACGTACGCCTACGTGTACAAACGTGCCTCGGAAATGCAATGCGTGGGCATCAGATCCGGTTAATTC
Organism: Andricus curvator; assembly: GCA_932195095.1. Taxonomy (NCBI): domain Eukaryota; kingdom Metazoa; phylum Arthropoda; class Insecta; order Hymenoptera; family Cynipidae; genus Andricus; species Andricus curvator. Next base: position 232,444 of record CAKNYM010051924.1, on the reverse strand, counting down.
ATAATGTACTCAGATCCCCCGACCCGGAACAAAATCTGGTTCCCGAAAGATTGGTCTCGTCAATGCATTTTAATGCCTTCCAATCTGAATACTAGCCAAAATCCATTGTTTTCAAATACTGTTTTTAAATTCTAAACAAAGCTGATATCATCTTTGTCGATTATAGTTTCCATAAGCTGAAGTAAATACAGAAACGTGTCAAACGCACATGCTTATTTCCTCATTTGTATTCTTTCACACAGTTCAAATAAGATCCGAGGTCACGGGTCTCACGCTTTCTTTTCTTTCTCATTCCTCGTCATCTTTCTTTTGTTTTTTTATCTTCTTCTATTCTCTCGTCTCTTCGAGCCCCAGCTAGCTTGGCAGAATGCCGCGCCGCGACATTCGCCGCGTGAGGTGAATTGTGTGTGAGTGTGTGAGTGTGTGAGTAAAAGAGAAGCAAGGATAGAAAAACCCAAGTAAGAGAAAAAAATACCGAAAGCAAGAACGAAAAAAAGAGATAGAATGAGGGGTAAAAAGAGGGAAAAAGATCTGCCTTGAACTGTGAAGGCGTTGGTGCGGGGTGGACATGCCGAAAGGAAGAGGGGGACAACGTGAGCGGTATCCGAGTGGCGCGTCCGCACAGGAGCGACGTGGAGAGTAAACAAACGAGCGAGTATCGTGAGTGCGCCGCCAATGTGTATGCAACTCTGCAGCCTGCATGTGTGCATACGTGTATATTCGCGTGTCGCTCTGCATTCCCTATTATTATGAGGCGCAGAGCGCGTTCCGATTTTGCATACCTTTGCATTCCTACCATAAGGCATTCCCAGACAATAGGCCTAGGAAAGTCAACATCTAGGGGTAAAAAAGCTCGAGATCAGCTCTACGACCTGCCTTCGCAATGAGCCCCAACGAGCCTCTTTTCACTCCCGTTTCTACTTTCTATAGACGAATATTTACAGTACGTTATTTTTACAAATGTGGCACATATAATACTAGTGCCTTATCCGATTCGTGCAACGTAGCACGCATTGCGGTTAATGAATAATCACATAAAGTGGCCTCTGTTCACCAAATAGGGGCACATATGGGGAAGTTATGAGGACTGTTAAGTGAGCTTTAAATTACGATGTTTATTTAAGACGCTGTAAGTCGTCAGAAAAGAGAAAAATAGGCATATTTTAAAATCCACATAAAAGACTTCTGGGTTGGAGACTCCTGAGTTCAAAAAAAGTCTCATATACTGCCCATTGAAAAATGAGCCTGTAATTTCTGTATAAAAATGATTCTATAAAATTTATATAATCCCAGTATTTCATTATTAATCAGTATTTCAGTATTGATTATATCATTTATATTACTATAGTATTATATCATTATATCATTTATCATTCATCATTTATATTTTAATATTTATTCCAGTAATCATCTCAGTGAATTTTTATATATAAATTATATAGAATACTGATCCCATTAGGATTCCGAATAAATTACTGCTAAAGTAGTTCTTATGAGATAAGTCAGTATCAAATTTTGTTACAATTTTTTGAAAGTCCAATTGCAGCAAACCTTACTGCAGGAATCTTGCAAAGCTTGCCGAGAAGTTGTGGCAAGGTTTCTTCGACAATAAAATGCCCTTGCAATGCAAGTTTGATGCAAGGTTGCTGCAAAAGATATGTAAGCTATTCGAGAGGGCTGCAAAGTTATCCGCCAGATTTATAATAGGCTTGCAATAACCCTGTAGTTACCTTGCAGGAATCTTTCAGCAAACTTGCGAATACCTTACAGCAAAACTTGTATGAATCTTGAGAGGAAGAACATTTTAAGGTTGCTTCAACCTTGCTGCAAACTTTACATGGTTACTGCAAGGTTTTGAATCTTGTCGTGGAAAATTGCTGCAAGGTTGCTACAAATCCTAAAGAGTACTACCGAATTAGGACTAAACTATCAAAAAATGTTGAATTTTTTATGTTTCAGCAGTGTAATACTTTTTGAGCAAAAAATTACTCGAAAAGTTCAATTTTATTTAAATTTAAAATTTTTACAAATGCTTATGAGATTAATGTTTTAAAAAGATCGTTCTTAGGACTAAAGTACTAAAAACCTTTGAAGTCGATCGTGTTTCAGCAGCATTCCGTTTGCAGAAAAGTCCCGCTTAATTTTTTGAAAATTTTCGTATCCAAATTCATCTTCCAAAGAACTAAAAACAGTTTTGCGGTGTTCAATTTTTTGTGAATATAAGTACTAGAAAAGTTCCGATTTATCTCTTCTTTTAATTCTTATAAGTTTATTTATATGTGCTAAAAAAAGCGTGCTGAAACAGGAAGAATTTTGAGTTTTTTTAGTAGTTTAGTCCTATTTCGGCATCACTTTTTGGAACATCAGTCCTATGATCACTTTGTAAACAAATTTAAAAAGATAAACTGGAACTTTTTTAGTACTATTTTTACTAATTCTTCTTCTAGAAACTGTTAAGAAACGTTGGTACTTTACTACTGATTTGTCTCATACACAGTACTTTAATGGGACTTTATTTAGAACCCTATAATGGGATTTCAATATGACTTGTTTTCTCTTAGTTTCTAAGCTACCATATCTGATGAATTGATCGACATATCTCGCACACGATAATGTGTATCGAGCGGAGACTATCGTAGATTTTATCCGGGGGCGATATATTGCCACTTGAAGAAGGCACGTGTTAGTATAGTCGCCTCGCGGATTTCTAACAGGATTTGCGAGCAGATATAGCTGGAGAAAAGAAAACTAAATATCCTCGATATTTCCCGGGTTTAGGATACCTTATTCTAAAATAACCTGTAGAAACATAAGCACTTTAAATACATGCAATCTGCTATTTTTTTGTTTATATCAGTCAAATATCCTGTTTCATATTCTTCTTAATTTCTGTCCACAGGCTAACAAACCACTAATGGAAAAGCGACGACGAGCGAGGATCAACCAGTCTCTGGCGGCGCTGAAGGCTTTGATCCTTGACAGCGCCCGCCTAGAGAACACCAAACACAGCAAACTCGAAAAGGCTGACATCCTTGAACTAACTGTACGACATCTCCAGAGACAGAGGTCTTTAGCTCAACCTGGACTCTCCAGGTACAAGGCTGGCTACCAGGATTGCTCGAGAGAGGTGAGAATCTATTTCTTTGTTACAATTTTTTACGACCAACTTTTACATCCTCATGAGATACAGGATATAATAAAAGTAAATATGTAGAGTAGGCAAGGTTGACAAAACTCCTTTAGAGTTAACTATAAGCCCTAGAGAGACTATAGTAATAAAAGTCTCTAGATGTAACATTGGCGGGAAGTCAAAGGATGGAAGGTTATCTGAAGATGACGGAATTGGTGAGTTGTCTCATTAATCCGGACACCCTAGGCGCCACAACGTCCCTGGCGGAACAGCTTCTTAATTAATATACTTGCGTAACGGAGGGGGTCGAAAATTGAATTCCGACGCGCCACGAGGAACGTAATTCGAGAAGTTGGCAAGACTATGGCTCACATTACACGTGCGATGTAATCACCAGAGAAGGAAGGTGGAAGGACGTGGACCGAAAACCTGGTGTCGGATTTTCCTTCCAGAGTTGCAGCTACCACGACTTTGATTGGAAACTCGCGTGACTTTGCCTTATTCTGCCCGTTAAAATAATTAAAGCCACAAAACAAGAGGAACTCAATGAAAGCAGACACCTCGCACATACCAAGGCGTGACCACTAAATTTATCTGATGAGTAGCTCAAATAATCGCTATACTGGGTGGCCCGTCATAACTTAAGAAATTTTCTTTTATTTTGAAAGACTCATTCAAATAATTGGGAGGGAACTAATTTTGAGTTTGACGTCTACAGATTGAAGAAGCTACGATATATTATTACACAGGACAAACTTCTGCATTTTTTTATTTACATGATTAGATTTGTATCTCATCTCCGGGAATTGCTGAATGATGTTACAGATTTTTCATTGAACATTGGATGGGAGTAGAGATAGAGGTTTTTTCATAAAGTCACATTTTTGCGTTGTACGATCAAATATCTCGATCTCAACGACGCCTACTGCAAAGCACGCATGATTAACGGTTATCGAAACACCGAATGATAAGGGTGATGATGAAAAGGCATCTATCTCCAATTACCATGTTTTGTGATCAACAGTCAATAATAATACCAAACTTTAATGTAACAATAATCAGAACCAACATCTGAAATTGGCAATAATACAAATGTAAAATTAAATCTACATAATTCAAAGTTGTGATCAGATAGCATAAATTATAAATAAGAATGAAAGCTGGAGTTTCCTAGATTTAGTTTGAACAAGGAGCATAAAGGCGAAAATATGACTGTTGGATGTTGACTCAAAATCGAACAGAGTGATATTCGAGGTATGGAATTTCTGATAATTAGAAGTGTGCAGTGGTTTGTACGAATTTTCCATGTAAATTTGGAGATGCTTGCAATATTGGATTTTTTTTCTATTTCGAAAAATCCAACGTTCCAAGCGTGTCTAAATTTGTATTGAAAATTCAAATAAATGACTGCAAACCTGTACTTATAATATTACAATCATGTATAATCCCTAAGATATCTAGAGACCCAGAAAACCTTAGTAATCCAATTATTTTCTTTGAAATATCCTGCATTCTTCCGAATTTTCTAGAAATATTTTAAAATGCCATGAAATAACATAAATTCCTGTGAATTCTTGGTAATTCATATTAATTCCAGAAACCTCTTAAATATTAAAATCCCTTTAATCTTCGCGAATTCAATAAAATTCCTGGAAATTTTTGATAATCTTGTGTAATCTGCTGTAATTCCTGATTTCTCTTGAAATACGTGTAATTTTTTTAAATGCTATAAGAATCGTTGTATCACATGAAATCCGTTGGAATCCCTTTATTTTGTAAGATTCTACCAAGTTGAGTGCAATTTCAATAAGACATTTCAGTTTAATAGAAATCACTTTCAGTTCTATAAAATTTGATGAAATTGAATGAAATTCACTAATTTTCTAAATTTTCTGAATTTATTTCTTGAAATTCGTGAAAATTTTAAGAACTTCTATGAAATCCAGTAGTATATCGTTTTATATATAATTAGGGAAACAGTTTTAAATTCAGTAAATTGCAATTAAATCCTTTTAAGTTCCTAATATTTCTTAAAATCTCCTGAAGTTTGGTGCAGTACCATTTATGGTATCCAGTTAAATTTAAGACCATGTTAAACTTGCAGACATTGATTTTAATTCCATGAAATTTTATGAAATTCGGTGAAAATTATATCCCTTGCAATTTCATGAAATTCCATAATATCCTAGGAAACTTTTTGTCATTTATTCTCATTCGAAAGAAAATTCGAAAAATATAATTGAATCACATAAAATTTCGTGAAGCTCTATATGAAATCTAACGGATATTTTTAAAATCTTGTATCTAATCTAATCTTATTCTTTAAATGCAATAGAATCCTATATAAAATTCCTCGAAATCTCTTAAGAACACATGAAATTCCTTAAGATTCACTTAAATTGAGCAGTTCTCCATCTGAAGCAAAATATCTCGATTCACGACTCCTACTCTGCCGTCCAAACTAAAAAGATACATAAGTGACATTTTTATGAAAAATGAGTTTTTGGTATTATTATTAATTATTAATATTTATTGCAAAAAATGATTGTTTATAAATGAGGAAAGTCGAAAAAGTTGAAAAATACAACACAAAAAGATACACAAAGTACTTTGCGTGTCCTAAAATTTGTACAAGGCATGTAATACGTCATCAGCATACAAATCAAAAAGAACCTAAAGAACTTTGTGTCTTTTTTGCCTTGTAAAAGTGACCGAGTGCGGAGCGAATTTACAAACGAAAAGAATCGCTTGCCCTTACGTATGTTTTAGCCTTGTGAAATAGCTCGGACTCTGATCGGAAATCCAAGGGAAATAAGTCCCGGCTAGATTCGGCCATACATTAGCGACGATCGTTCGGGTAAGTTCGGGACAGCCGCTGAACACACAGTGTCCCTTACGTATGTTTTGTTGTTGTATTTTGAGGCCGTGCTCGAGCTCTCCGATAAAGGCATCGTCCGCAAGTGCCTTTGTGTTCTTTTTGCCTTGTATTTTTCACTTTCCGCGACTAGTAAAAAATCGCAAGTCCATTTTCTAATAGAAATTGTTTAAAAAATCAATTTTTTATTGCAAAATATGAAAGAGCACATTATTTTTACCCAAATAGTGTATCTAGATTATTCAAAATTTTATTCGATCTCAGAGTTCTTTGGGCAAACAGTTTTTCTCGATTTTCTCAGTTCGAGTGAGATTGGACTTATGTATCTTTTTAGTTTGTACGGCAGTTACTGCAAACCAGACATGGTTATCAGAACTTTAACTGATAAAGCTGATGATGAAAAGGCGTCTCCCTCCAATCACAACACGTTCATCATCACGCAATAATAATCCTAAACTTATGTTATGAATGTCAATGATCAGAATCAAACTATAATTTTTATAATCCGAAATTAAAAGCAAATCCTTATGGGATAAAGAATCTCAATTCAATAAAGTAGCAAAAGTACTAGAGCTAGTCTCAAGAAAAACTCTGTCTAATTTGTTGATACTAACCAGGAATCCACCTACGAAAAAAGCTTTCTATAGAAATTGACTTCACATCCAAGAGAATCTGCATTCTCCCTTTCGTTTTGCTTTTTCTCTCTTCTTTTGGGACAACCTTGTCAGCGACGCTTTCGGGGAGAGTAATAATTCTTTCGCACGAAAGAAGAGGAGAAAAAGAGGTCTACGAACGGAACGACTACCACGTGACTAAACGCGCGTGGTTTTCAAGCGTAGTCGTGCAGGGGAAAGGTCGACTGTTTCGCAAAAGCGCAATATTTTTCCCTGCAGGCCAACAAGCGTGCAAGAGGAAAGAGATTCTCGCCTCTGAGGACGTAGGTGTGAGTGCGTGTGTCTGTAGGTGGAGGCCGTCGGTTATCGCGAAATTACGACTAAGAGGAGACCACGACGGCTCGGTCTCGCGATTGGATAGCGCAGCAGTGCGGTGCGGCGGCAGTGGCGGCTGCGACCACGCCGGCGGCGAGGCCATAAATCGAAAAAGGAAATAAAAGGAATCCAGGAACGTTCCGAGGGGCCGCCACGGTGCTGGCAACACGATCTACTCTGATATTTATACGCCAGCGAGTGTAGGCAACCCGTCCTCGTGTGGTCCTTAGGCATCTAGATTCTACTACAACCCACCAACACTCGGAATTCTCACCCATTACTTCTGCAAACATAACCGCTAGCATATCCGAGATCATGTCAGAACTCTAAACTTAAAGGACTTCGAAATTCCACTCTCTGGTCCTCTGATTTGCCTGCACTTATGCCACGGGAAAAGGCAACTGCAGAAAAAACATCCCTGAGTACAGCTGGTTGCCGACAGTCGACTGGGAGTTTCAGACGAAGAAATATTACAATTAGCATTTTTCAGGAGAAACTCATAGCCCAGTCATTCCACGAGCAGGTCGAGGTTGTATGTTCCGAATGTCCGTCTGTAGATTCACAAAGCATTCATTCGAATGCCTGCAAAGTGAGACATCGTTTGCCAGGGAGACTCGCACACTCATTCAGCTGCCACGCACGTTCGTGGTGGTTCATGGACATAACCACATAACGTGCGCACAGGCCATGCATAACGTCGCAACGTTGAATGCGGTATTGCTTTATTTTGAACTAGCAACCCATAAACGCTCGCAGTGCGCGCACTAGGCCATACGGCATATCACTACGATGACACTACGCAAGCGGGATAAATTTTGACCGAGAGCACAACACGTTTGTTGATTAGATTGTTGCCTGCGAGGCCTACACTTATCCGTTGTCACCAACCGCATCCGTGAAACTTCAGCTATCATTGCTGGCAGCGATATTCCAGCTCTGTCTGCAATTATTCTGGCTTAAACACCCGCTCGTATTTTCACAAACGCGGAATACTGTATTTAGTTACAAGGATTACAAGTTAACATCGAATTTCAACATCTAGACTCGACTGACCCTGTGCGGACGACAGTATACCATTAAGCCATTTCCCTTTCGGGGTAGGCGTGAAACTACCCGATTCGGGTAGTGTTTCTAGGTTGATAACTTGTAGTAAATAACTACAAGTGTGGGCTCACCACACCCACGATGTGCCAACAGCACTCAGTTTTCTCAAATGGTCACCCATCCAAGTGCTAACCGCGCCCAACGCTGCTTAACTTCAGTGATCTGACGAGAACTGGTTTTTTCAGCGTGGTATGGCTGTTGGCAGAATGTTAAAAAATGTGCATCTGAGTTTATTTGATCCGAATCCTGAATTAGACTTGTCCAAATGACAAGGCTCTATTTAGGAACATTCATATTGGAAGGCTCTAACTCGGGACGTGTTATTTAATCGATTCTATAAAGTTGAGAGCGCTGGTATTCTCGTTACAATTTATATGGGATTCTGAAGATTCGGTCGCTTGTCATCCGAGATAGAACCTTTCAATTTGCTCTTTCTGAGATACAAGCTTGTCCTTATTTTCTTTCTTTTCTTAAATTTGTTGTATCACATTCGCAGAAATAGAATATTCCAAATGTTGAGCCAAATCGGTTAATATTTACACGTGGATCGAGGACCTTAGTGTTTGAAAATTTTTTGAAAATTTCAAAAAAATCCCAAATGACATAAGGTTATCTGATCTGCTCGCATATAAAAAATATGAATATTATCTTTGAAATTTATTTATTTGATTCTGGTAATGAATTGGCTGTTTGGACTTTTACAAAATGTTGGATTGTTTGAATTATCATTCAGTTTCCGAAGCCAAGTTTTTTATTCTGACAAGGTTGAAAAACATTTGATTTAAAACTGAAGAAATATTTTTTGTATTTCTGTATTTTTGAGTTTTTGACTTGGCGCCATGTTGGAATGTTCAATATCTAATATAATTTCCGAAACTGAACATTTTGTTTTCGCGAAAGTTGAGATATTAAATTTGTCTTAGAATAAATAATTAGATTTTTTCTATATTTTTAGTTACCTTTTGATAATAACTGTAGAATCTATCATTTTTGGACTCGTTGCTTTATGGGTAAATATTAACCAATGTGACTCAAATTTAGAGTGCCGTATTTTTCTGGGCATTGAAACAAATTCCGCGAGTGGGAGCAAACCCTATTTTTATAAACCGGCACAATCAAAATTAGTAATAACAACATTGCCTAATCATCTATCTCTTTTTTGTTGCAGGTCAGCCGATATCTCGATGCCCCCGACATCATCACCGGAAACACAACTCCGATGGATCCGTCGGCGAAGCAGAGGCTACTCCGTCACCTGGACAGTTGCGTTTCGGAACTGGACCTTGATTTAGGTTCAAGACCGGATAGCGGCCTTGGCAGCAGTCCTGGTAGCGTAACGGACCGAGTGGCAGGCGTGACCAGCCCAAGTCCACTGGATCACCACGTTCCACCGACTCCTCACTGCAGTACAGCCTTGAATCCCGCCCTGATAAAAACGGAAATCCCGGAAATGGAAGCCGCCAGACCGGACAGCAGTACAACCGCTGGGGACGAGAATAACAACAGTAGTAGACCCACCTCGGCCTTTAGCCAGGTTAATCCAGCAAGTATGGATCCTCACCATGCTTCTGGTATACCTGTGGATCAGGCTTCAACGTCACAACAGAATCCCAATATGCTCTCGGTAGTCCAGGTGATTCCTTCAAGGCTACCTGACGGCCAAGTCGTCTTCCTCCTTCCTAGTCACTACGTTCAACTCGCAGCTGCAGCTGCAGCGAACGGCATCAGCATTGGTCCCAACCCTCCAACAGCAATTTGGGCAGCTACGAACATGTCTCTTCTTAAAACGACAGATAAACTTAACAAGAGGCCGCACGATGATCCTCAGGACTGGTCTGATGGATCGAAACCCAGCAAGAGTCCCAGGATGGACCAACCAGAGCAGCCTCTTGATTTTACGACGACGTCGAAGAAAATCAAAGCTGCGAGAATTTTGGGTGCAGAACACCAAATACGTTCTCCAATGGAGAACACAATTATTCGTGAAGACAGGCCATCTAGTCATGCCGGCAGTGAAGGTGGAAGGATGCATTCTCCACCTGTAGTTGGTCAACAGCCTGTCAAAGACGAAGAAGGCATGTGGAGGCCTTGGTAAGGGAGGATTTGTACAAAGGTTCAACTGGCGTGTGTCTCGATTGAGAAAATAGGGATTCTAATGGTATTTTCGAGGATTTTGGAGAATTTTGTAGGATTTTTATAGAAATGGGGGCGCGTTAAGTGACTGATATTAGACGGAGACGTAAACTTGAATGTAAACTTCGGTGTATAGCCAAGGAACAATAGCAGATGTTACATTAGATTTGAGGCAGATTGTACCGGAGTAGATTTTACTACAATGCAGAATTTAGATCGGTTTAACCTGCCTCATTATTTTATCTGTTAGGTAACACTTGTCATTGTTTGGTGGATGAATCAACTTAGCTAATTCAACACAATCTTGTGTATAATTTCATTACAAGATCATCGTCACGTAGGTTGATAGGATTAACGAAATGTTTGCTATTGTTTAAAAAAACTGCATCAGAGCGTAATTGATATTCACAGAGTACAAGAGGTTAGTTCCGGTCTTGCTGTTGTTGACTGTTGATTCTTTATGCTTCGGCTTATATAAGATCGAAATGAGCGAGGTTAAACCAAAGAATGAAAATTGCACTTGCTCTCTTGATGCCAAGTTGCAAGTGAATCTTTCGTGCTGCACTTAGGAAAGGTATGGTTTAAATTAGAGTTCTAAAATTGTCGGGAATTTATAACTGGGGAATATTCTTCTTCAGATTGTATTCCCTACTGAGAACTCTGATTCAAATTCCAAGAGGATGTAACAAGCCTACTTTATTTAAGAGAGCCTCTATGCCAAAGTGGGTTCATAATTTGATTTATATTTCAAATTTTTTCGTCCAAAGAATCAAGAACCTGAAATCTTGTAAGATAAACTTAAGTCTATTCAAACTTCGTTTCTTAACGTGTCCTCTACGTTTCTTGCTGCATTTTAGAATGTTGAAGCTAAACAATGTTGAAGAAGCGAAAGCCTACTTTCTTGTTCTCAAAGTTTTTTTCGCCTTTTTCCTTCGAGATACATAGTTTTTCAGAGTCAACTCAACCTTAAAACAAAACATGAAACTTCAACCAAATGAACTTAAAGCCAAATCTCGAAAAATTTAAACCAAGAATTGATTGGAAATTAGAGTTTGAGCAACTGGTTTGTGGCAATTACCTCATTAAGTTTGAGTCGACTCGCGCCGGATAAAGTTTACGAAAGACGATTGACAAAGTCTGTTAAGGTCGTAGTGCGTGAAAAATACGCGCAACATCCTATTTGTATATGTATGTATGTAAATTACAAGGAGAGGCAATGAAAAAAGTGCAAGTCTGCGAGTGAATGAAATGATTGCGAGTAAACAAAGTGTGAAAGGGAGAGCTCCAGTATTCTTAGTCTCTCATCTGTAAATAGTTTCGAAGGAAGAATCTTGCTATTACAAGAATATAGATTTATTTTGATGTTATCTAGGTATATATGCGAAACAGTATGTGCAAGGCGAGTGAGAGTAATTGCGAATTTATGATGTAGAAACATCATCCACGATGTAGTTATGTCTATAATTACTAAATATCTTGGAAACCGATTCCGCATTCAGTGTACTTAGTTCTGCAGTCAATACACGCAATTATTGAACTGTATCGCGAGCTGTTTGATTGCTTCCTTAATGCAACCACTCCTGTGATCCGTCGTCCTTTAATGTTATGAGAGAGAAATAAACGATCATCATTTAAGAAACCAGGACCTTTTTTTTTAGAAATAGAAAAATCCTTCATTTCTTTTTTTCCCCTTTCGCAGAAATCTTTCTTGGTCTTTCTTCTGATTTGAGTAGAGTTTTTATTTTATTTATATGATCAATTCAATTGAAGATAAATATAAAAAGATGCAACAAAATTCGACTCAGATTAAGCCAAATTCAATTTGAATCCAACTGCGATTGTTAAGCCATTTAATTGAAGGAAAAGTTATATAAATTGAATTCCAGTAATTTGAACTGAATTCTGGTGATGCATATTGAATTTCATACATATATGAACGGAAATTAATTCAATTAATACAAGAAATAATTGAAGTGAATTTAAATGGAATTAAAAAAACTGTAGAAATTCTAGTTAAATGAAATCAATAAAATCGAACGAAATTTAAATAAATTCAATAAAATCCTTGGAGAAATTCACTCAATTCAGTTTCAAGTATATGATAGTCATTTAAATTAATCCAAGCGAGATGAAGTTCACTCTAGTGGATTTGCGATGAATTTAACTTATTTTTAAAAAATCTCGAAAAAGTACAAATTCATTCATGTTAAAAAGAGGCGGTTCAAAACATACGTGACGCTTTTAATGCCATTTTACCCCACCTCCCTGCGTAACGCTTTTTCTATAGTAAGTGTCTGTGAGTTTAACATTTGTATAACGTTCGTGGTCCCTCCCCCCTCCCTCCACCTAAAGGCGTCACGTATTTCTTGAACGGCCCCAAACAAATAATAATTCAACAGGATTCAAGTAAACTTAATGTGAATTCAAGTTAATTCAACGAAATTCATAATAAATTCAAATGCAATTCAGTAGTAAATTCAGTAGTTATAAATTCAATTAAATGTAACTAAACTCGACTTGAATTATAGTAAATCTAAAAAAATTGCACTCCATGCAATTTAATTGAATAAAACGTTATGTCATTTGAATTCCAGTAAGTTCAACTGAATTCTATCGTCTAAAAAATGTCAGGTATACCCGAAATAATTGAAAATAAATTCGATTGAATTCGCAGTGAATTCAAATAAATCAAAATCTAAAAAATCTAAATGGAATTCTTGTAAAGTTAAGTGAATTCAACTAAATTTACAGTAGATTCAACAAAGTCCTGGGAGATATTCACACATTTGAATTTCAAAGTACATTAAAATAAATTCACACGAAGTAAAATTACCTCTGAAGAATATAAGATGAATTCAACTAATTTCAAATTAATTCAAATGTATCTCCAATACGTCGAAATTAATTGACTGTTGAAGGAGTTAATCGTTTCGAATAGAATTCTCAAAAATTAAAATGGAATTCTAGTAAATTTAAGTGAATTTTACCAAAAGTGCATTTAAGGTGTATTCAAATTAATTTCAAGCAAATTCGAATATATGTAAATTTCATTTACGTCAACTATAAAGTCAAATCATATTCTAGTAAACTGAAGTGAATTTTTGGACGACCAATTTCCTTACATTCAACCAAATTTAAATAAATGTTCAATAATTTCAAAATAATGAATTTAAGTGAAGTAAGGTGAACTTTGATGAAGTCAACAGAATTCAAATAAATTATACTAAATTCGGAACGAATTCTCGAAAATTCAATTCAAATTCCCGTAAATTTTCACTAATAATTGTGTTAAATGCAACTGAGCTAAAAAAAATCAAAGAGAATTTAAATAAATTCTTAGAGGGTTATATTTACTGCATTTAAAGTGGGTACAAGTGAATTTCAAGGAAATTTCAAGTTAGTTCAAAAAAGAGATCCTGTGCGCCATCATCCTTTAATGTAACAAGAGGGAAATAATTCTGCCGTCCTCATGAAGAAACTGCACAACTGCATTTCTGATGAAGAAACAATACATCTGCAGAAATTTTAGCATATCTACACGAATTCCAGGATTTGGGATAGTGCTAAGCCCTCAGATCCTGATAAAAAAACACATCTGCTCAGATGTGTTTTGCTCATGAGGATCCTCGGCCTTTCTGCACTCCGATTTCCTGAAATCGATTAGCACAAGTACATGTTAAGTTTCTTTACCCGGATTCGAGGGTAACTTTGATCCACCGATCCTTCTTTTCAATAGCACATCTGCATTTTTATTTGTAAAGCAAAAATAATTATAGTTAATTAATAATATAATTATTATTAATTATCTGAAATAATTATAGAACAATTAATTGTAATTCAATAATAAATTCATAATTACATCATAATTTTATTTTTTCATCAATTTTTGGAAAATTTGTAGTTTTTATGTTTCTTCAGCTGGAAACTCGGAAGTTCTTGAAGGCTGGTTCCTGTATTCGGCAGCACATCTGCGCAGATGTATTTATTAATAAGGATTCTCGGCAACTTTGTGCATTAATATCTAGCATATTTACAGTTTTGCATATAAATAATTGGAATTCGCCATTTTTTTTTTGTTTTAATGAATAGAGCATGCCCGATTTACCCAAGAACTGTACTTTTTTCAAAAACTCTCATACGTTAAAAGGTACAGAAGTAAACGCGTTTTATTGAATATCTCGATTCGTTTCAAATGCAGTTGTACAGTTTCTTCATCAGGACGTCAGAATTTTCATGCCAAATATCAGGTCTCTAGGATAAAACAAGTTTTTTCGGGGAAAACATTCCCTCCACTTCTACTGTTTCTAATTTTGAAATATAAGTGAATATTCTTTATATATAGTTATTTGTTTAAAGAATAGTATATTTATTCATAATATTTCATCAGAAAAATAGGCCATCATTCATTAAGATTCAACCATTCTTCAAAAGTTGGTAAGAAGTGATAGTAAGAAAGAATTCAATTGCAGAAAACATTGTTAAAATAAGGCCGTGTGTAGGTTCACCAAAATTCGGTGAGCGTCGAACAAATACACTTAACTCTCGATATAAGTACGGTTTCGGGCATGGCTTGCAGTGGCCTTCAACATAAATTGAGGGAATCCAAACGTAAACAGTCAAGGCCGCGTGAACCATTTCTGTTGGATTTGAAAGCATGCTAAGAGCTGACGTAACTAACGCGCTGAGAGTACTGCCCTCATGCTGTTTGTCACGCATGACTGAGCACCGCCTCTTTCAGTCCCGCGTACCTTGCATCCCAAAATTCCGAAGACCTTAATTCCAGAAACGACGTAAACGACGAGCCCAGAGGTGCTGGAAAAGGGCGGCATTAAAAATAATGTTTTGCATTCGAAATTACATCATCAGTAATATTATTTTGATTCTTAAATCATAGAACTTTTACATTCTCATCATTTATGATTGAGAAAGTATTAGAATCGTCCGAAATTTCACACATCAGTTTTTCAACGGATCTCCGCGCTTTGAGACCCCCCCAAAGCCAAAAATCAAGTCTTGGCGATAGCCTCTGTCTCTCTGTATGTTTTTCTGTCCGTAAACAGATAAACCTCAACAAAATGAACGGATCGAATCGAGCTTTGGCACACTTTGTTTGAGTCCCAACATAAGGAACGAGTTCGTTAACTAGCCTTCCTTGACTAACGGTTATGGTCTTATCAATCAAAAATGCTATGCAAAAATCGAATATACCAATTTTACGCCAAACGACGGCAGATACGAGGAAAAAGTTTGAGAAAAGAATTTAAGTCTTTCAAAACATCTACAATTTTCCTCTCGACTATTTTTTGATAGGACTAGTTTTTTGGTTTTATGCATCGAAAATAAATAAGTCAAAAATTCTAATTTTAAGCCAAACGACGACAGATACATAAAAAAGTTTGGAAAAAGTATTATAGCTTTTTGAAAGACCTATAATTTTTTCCTTAACCATCTTTGGATAGGACTTGACATTTTGATTATATTTATCGAAAATACTATGAAAAAATTCAAAATTCAAATTTTGAGCCAAGTGACGCGAAATACGGGAAAAAGACTCAAGGAGGAATTATACCTTTTGAAATTTCCTACAAAATTTCTTAAAATCATTTTCTGATAGAACTTGTCAATTCGGTTTTATTTATCAAAAATATTAAGTAAAAAATACAAAATTTAAACCTTGAACCAAACGACGTGAGATAAGGAAAAAAGTTCCAAGGAAAAATTTCAGCTATAAGAAGAAGCGTAAAAGAAGACTTTTAGGAGTTTTTGTTTTATCCATCAAAAATGCCATAAAAAATTCCTATTTTTAGCATAACAACGCGAGATAGGGAAGCAAGTCTGAAAAAAGGATTGTAGCTTTTTATTGTAAGAGCGAAGCGGGTGTGTCACGATGAGAATACCTTAAATCCTATACAGAGCTTCGAGCAATTTAATCTTTAACTATACTTAAATACCTAGAAAATTCAGAATATGAAGATGCATAAAAAAACTAGGATCTAAACGAGATGTTTTTACTAAAGATAAATTCAAGCATTCAAAGTGCAGAGAATAAATATCCTAGCGCGAGATCCGACAGACGCACGCGATGAGAATGTTTATAATTTTAATTAATTTTCATTTTTTTTAAATTATTACAAAAAATTTGGCCTTTTTTTGAGATAAATAAATTGTTTTCGTTATTTAACTATTTCATTAGAGTTACATTTTGGGTGGTTTCAAAAGTTTGAGTTTCTGAGGCGCGAAACACGAGTAGAGGCGGGTGGATTTTTTGCGAGTTGAAATATATATAATATGTAGATGCAAATCTGAAGACGACCTTCGACTCGCGCTTCCAGTGGAAAAAGTCGAGTGTGAAGGAGCGGACGAGGTCTCACGATCGTTAATGCGATTTTTCACCCGTCATTAAACTTTTTGCCACGGTGCCAAGACTAGCGTTCTTTCTGACGACGCTGCTGACTCGAAACCGATTACCGATCGTTAAGGTCGTCTATTTGCTCAGGAGGAGTCTTCAGTTGCCCTCTTGCATCTCCTCTAGCCAATGGTCTTTTAAAGTCGGTGCCAAATGTCGAGGCCCCTCACTTCTTTTGATTGCAACTCGCACAAAAAAATCTCTGGATTGTCTAATAAATAGCATATGAAAGCTTAAGGTCTTCCGAATTTAACGGTATGATCACTTTTATCCTGCAAAATTTTTGTAAATGGTTAGAGGGCCGAACATCCCAAAAAACAGGGTTTTTTGGCCTCATTTTTCAAGCGTCCACTTTTACATGTTCCCAGAAAGAGGGCGACGTTAGGAAAAATATGAAAAAATCAGATATTCGTTCAACTTTCTCCAAAGAAATACATTTAAAAAAATTTTGAAATATTCAATAATTTACCTTTTTATGGGGATTTATTTACAGATACTTTATCTTGAGAACGAATGAAGATAGGATGCCGTGTGATGGCTTCAAATGTGCAGTTTCGTAATCCGAGTGCAGTGCAATAATTTTTATGATCAAATCATTTTTACGCAAGAAATATTATTTTGAATATTTCTGACTTTTAATCGTGTTGGCGCGTGGTCCGGCACAGCAGGAAAAGTGGTTAAAAAAAGTACCCATTCAATGACAATAGTAACTCCAGAAGCAAGCCGACTCCGTTACTAATGTCATGGAAAGGGTACTTTTTTTCTGCTACTTGTCCCGCTGTGCTGGCCACACGCCCACACTGATTAAAGTCAGAAATATTCAAAATTATATTTCTTGCGTAACAATGATTTTATCATGAATTTAATTATTGCACTGCACTCGGATTACGAAACTGCACATTTGGAGCCATCACACGGCTTCCTATCATTATTCGTTCTCAAGATAAAGTATTTGTAAATAACTCCCCGTAAAAAGTAAATTATTGAATATTTCAGAATTTTGCTTCCTCATATAGGAAGCTTTGTAATGGTAACATTTTCAAAAATTTCTAAATTCATTTAATTAAACCTTCCTCACTGTAAAAATGTCTAATACAATGTTCTAAGCCATTGTCCGGATGTGTGTGGATCTGTGTGTGGATGTGTGGATGTGTGGATGTCACACGTTTTTGTGAACACGATAACTAGAAAACGGTTGCACATAAATTGATGAAATTTGGAGGGCTTATTTTCCTTACTAATATTTTGAAACTGACCGAAGGATTTCTAAAAATATTTATTGCATTTTTTTTTAGCACTTAATAATAATTTTGAAAATCGGTTTTTTATAGTAAATATTTTTTCAGTAGCATAATTCAAAGTTGATGCAAGGATATAAAAGATTCCTTGGTTCGAGACGAATGGGTTGACCTATAATATTAATACATTTCATTGAAGAGTAAGGAAGCTATGGTAATGCATAATATTTGAAAATACGGTTTTTATAGTAAAAATTTGTTCATTAACATAATTCAAAGTTGATGCGAAAATAGAAAAGATGTGTTGATTCGAGTCGAATCGATTGACCTATAATATTGATGCATTTTATTGAAGAGTAGGGAAGTTATGCTCATTTATAATATTATCAAATAGAGTAATTCTGACAATTTTTGTAAAGAAATCACAAAGCTGTAAAAGGGGGTGCGACAGAACTTTTTCATTCCATTCAAAATATTTCCTTTTTCCAAGATGATACCTAATCTAAAATAGTTTGAATCGGAACGTTTTCAATTCAAAATCGTTAAATATATATTTTTAAAATTTCAAACGCTTTCAATAAAAAATTATTAATTATTAATTATTATTTCAAAAATGTTTAAAACCTATTATTTAAAAATTGTGTATTATAATGGATTTTTACTGCTAGTATAGATTCTAATCCAGATAAAACGATTTTTAAGGCGATTTCAAATTTAAGTAATTGAATAGGATCCGATGGAATATCCCTACATTTCATTCGTAAAGACATCGTTGAAATTCATCATGATTTTTTCTTAATGAACATTAACATTAAGTTAACATTTAATAAATTTATAAAATAGGGAGTTATTCAATTTACTACTGATTTATTCATCGTTAATTCGCGTTATTTCTAATTCACGATCCAAATTATTATTTTCGGGTTTGAGTGGAGAGCGAAACTAGGACCTATACTTAAACTCTAGTATATACCAGCCATGAGGGCCCTTTTCAAGTAGACGCTTACATATTATATACTATATTATTATAATTTTAATATAATTATGTATAATATTATATATTAAACTTATATCAATTAATTAAAGTTTGCCTATTAATAGAACAAAATTAAAATTGATATAGAACAACTGCACTGTCAAATAATATTCTTAAACTTCGTTTAATTCATAAGGAGGAATTAATCAATAACTCTGATCATAAATAATCATAATAGACTGATCGTTTCTCGAACGCCACCAAAAATAGCCGAGACATTTGCGTTATTGGCTAGCTAATCGAGAGGTATTCGAAAAATATCGCTATCTCTTTTAAATTTGAAGATAATGCTATCGCAAAAATTTACACCTGGAACTTTTAGCCCCGGCCTCCCCTACCCTATCTGACTTTACCGTACCTTACCTGACTTTACACCGTTCCCTAGCCGACTATACGATGTACCCTAGCCCACTTCACCCCGCACCCCAGATGAATTTACCCCATACCCTAACCGAGTTCACCCCGTATCTTAGCCGACTCTACCTCGTACCCTAGCCTAATCTTCCCTGTACCCTAACCGACTCTACCACGTACCCTAGGTCCCTAGCCAACTTGACTCCGTACCCTAGCCGACTTTACCCCGTACTTTAAATCACTTTACCCCGTACCATAACCGACCTTATCTCAAACCCTAGTCAACTTCACCCAGGGACCTAAGAGGTGAGGAGGGGAAGTGAGGGGAGGAGGTGAAAGTAATGGTGGAGTAGAGGGGGAGTGATAGGGCGAGGGGGAGATTGGAACGACTTCACTAATGTCTTCACAGTGAAAACAAATACTTAAAGTTATATTCGACTTACACTTGAACTTGGACTCAATACCGGTTTCGGGCATCGCTTGCAGTGGCCTTCAAACTAAATCCAGACCATCCAAATGTAAACAGCCAGGACCGCATGAACGATTTTTATTGGATTTTGACACATGAAGCAACCTGATGCAACTTACGTGCTGAGATTGCGGCCCTAATTCTGTTTGTCACGCTTGACTGAGCACCTGCTCCCTTTCGGCCCCGCGGCCTTTCATAACGAAACCGACGAGGCATCAATTCTCGGAACGAAGTAAATTCCGACTTATCAAATCCAAGTTCCAGTGTAATATCAAATTTGACTTGAATTAAGGAAGCAACTAAATTCAGGTATACAAACTATCTTGAATATAGTACTTACGTACCTTAGATAAGAAATGAGCATTTCTTGACTGAAATAAAGTAAACTATGCACCCAACTTTCAATATACAGTTCTGAAAGTAAGTTAAAGGCAACCTGAAATAATATGTAAGGCTTTTGATACCGAAAATTAGGAAGTACATCTTACTGAATTTCAGGTTGACTCTGCCTTAATTGCGCTGGGACATGAGCGTGACGCGATCTTGGTATTCTGCTCCGTTTCTATACTCTAGTCCGAGTGTCAAGTGACGCTTTGTCGTAAATCTCCAAAATTCTCGAACTCGCAAGCGACGTCAAAGCTGCATTTTCTGCTCATATGGTTAGTTTAAAGTTAGATTTTCAAGGAATGCACATTATTTTTTGTCAAGAGTGCCATCGAGAAGTATGCTTTTATAGTAGCGTGGTCCAAAAATGCATTGGGATTTTTTTTTAATTTTCATGCATGTCGTCCGGAATTCCGTGAATTCATTGAATTCTGCGAATTACTTGAATTTCGCGTATTCCTTAATGCATTTCCTTGAATTGCATGAATTACTTTAATTCCTTGACTTCCATGAAGTCCGTGAATTTCCTAAATTCCGTGAATTCCTCGAATTCAGTGAAGTTCTTGAATTCCTTGAATTCCACGAATTTCGTGAATTCATTAAATTCTGCAAATTCCGTGAATTGCATGAATTCATTGAATTCTGTGAATTCCACGAATTACTTGAATTCCACGAATTACTTGAATTCCGTGAATTACTTGCATTCTGTGAATTACTTGAATTCCGTGAATTCCGTGAATTATTTGAATTCCGTGAATTTCTTGAATTCCGTGAATTCCGCGAATTACTTGAATTCCGTGAATTACTTGAATTCCGTGGATTCCTTGAATTCCATGAATTCTTTCCACTTAAACATTCTTTCCAAGTTTCACCTCTACCGTGAATCCCGAGTTACACACATTTTTTTACACGAATTTTTAGGAATATTTTTATTTTCCGGTGTGCAAAGTTACTCATCTCTAAAGTGCGCATACGCGTCCATTGCCTCGATTCGCAAAATAGACATGTTTCAAAGTGCGCAAGCGCCATTAATATTTCCGCACCCTCTGTTGCATTGAAGTTACTTATGCATATCATTTAGAGGCATGGAAGTTCTCACTTTCGAGGTGGGTCTTGCAAAAACTATATTTACTACAAGTGGTAACAGAGTACCGGAAGCACTTTCCTAATTACAGTAAGTCTACCTACCTTGTCCCGTGAGATGTTATAATCATTTAATTTTTTTAGACCTTTTTAATCCCTCCATATATATATTATCATCGATGACAACGTATTTTCTCCAGAGACGCAGGGGGGAGGGACTGATAGTAAAATATGTGCAATTCCAAATTTTTCTTATACGCTTTGCAATAAACTTCGCGTTTTAATTCAAAACAAAATTTTTACAAGTCGTTCACAGACCTAATATTCTTAAAACTGTCTATTTTCTCTATTTTCTCTGACATTTATTTATTATTTGTTCATAACTAAAAAGTCAAAGCAAAACTGAAGAATTATTACCTCACGAAGTGAAAAGTGAACAAAAAGTTTACAATTTCAGAGAAAACCGCAACTATCTAGCATTAATATAGCAGAAGATAGTTGAAAACAATAATAATTTGTTTTAACAATTATGTTCGCTAAATTACATTAATTATTACCACACCCTAAGTACAAAACGGAAAAAAAGTTGAAAATTTCAGAAAAACCCGCAACTATCTAGCATTACTTATAGGAGAAAATAGTTATAAACAATAATAATTTTTATCAAAGAATTAGGTTTGTTAAATTGCATTATTTGTTACCTCACACTGATTAAAAAGTGGATAAAAAGTGGAAAATTATAGAAAAACCTGCAACTTTCTATCATTATTTTAAGAGGATATTGTGATAAATAATAATAAATTGTTTAAACAACTAGGTTAAATCTGTAAAATAAAAAAATATAAATACAATAAATAAAATCTATATATCTATGTTAAATTTAATTAATTGTTGATTCGCTCTAACTGAAAAATTGATTATAAGTTTAAAAATTCGTAAAAAACCGCGAATTTCTAACCATATTCTAAGAGAAAATTCCTAAAAACAATAAAATTTTTGTTTTTAATTTATATGAACATCCAATTATTAGTAGAAAGTAGTATTTGATGTATAAAAAACAATTTGTATGAAAAGGAAAACAGCAAAAATTTATAATTAGCAACAAAAACTCGCAAAACCCAATTTTTCACTTATGGGGATTCTTGGGGCCCTACAAAACAGACTTATTGGGGTAATATTTAGAAAAATAAGTTTTAATTCGTATTCTATGGCTAATTGTGAACAGAAATGTTGAGTTTCAACCTTGGTTTCAACTCGTTTGACCTATGTTATTGACGATTCTGTATAAAATTTACAAAAACGTATTTTTTTTCTTATGGGATACACATGTTATAAAACTTCATGCGGCTTGCGGAACCTGTAAATAAAATTTTTTTCAACACAAAAAAATGTATTTATTTTCTGATGGATTCGAACAAATTTTCGGGCGATATGTATGGAAATTCAAAAAAAAATTGTGTACCACCCTATTGTATAAGTGGTGCTCACACAAATAAAAAATTGAGTCTTCGAGATTTGTAGTGCAGACAAAGTGATTTACTTGCGAATTCATAGAAAATATAAAAGGATTTCATAACGGGTCAGGAGGGTGAAGAAATCCATAATTTTAGTATAAATATGCGTCTTACTTTCAGCTAGAAGAGTCCTTAATTTATGTTATTGTCAACCTTACACTCTAACTTTTCAGTATAAATATCGGCTTAATTTCAGGTCTTTACTACCTGAATTTTAGGTCTTTATTACCTGAATTGCAGTCTTTCTGTTTGTTTACTTTAAAAACACATTCTTAATTTCAGATTGCATCTGCTTCTTTTTGTTACACCTTAAAATAAGTCCAATTTTCCACTTAAATTAAGTATTCGTTTTTTCTATGTTATGTAATACTTAATAGGCTATGAAACCCTTTTTTAGGCGCATAGCGCCTATTTTATTGTCACTCTTTTAGAAATAATATTACAATATTTAGCTAAGAAATTATTACCTGCGCCCTTAAACTAGTTCTAAAAATGTTTAATTTGAATATCAGTATTATAATCTCTGAGGCAAAAGATTCATGCAAACTCCTTTAGGATTACATGGTAATTTTTAGGAGCTGAATTTTCGAAACTTGGTTCGCTTCCTTATTGCAGTTAAACCCTCCTGATTTAAATTCTTAACACAGAAATTCCTACGCATCTCAGATTCAACCCCATGGTTCCTGAGACTTGATAGTACTTTTTCCTTCTCTATTTTCCCCTCAGGAGGGCAAGAACGCCAGAGCCACTGTATTATTAACGCCCCTGTCGGCTGCATGTTTCTCGACTAGCTGGGCGTCTGGGTTGCAGGTGCACAGGAGCTAAGGAGAACCCTCCCACGCCATTCTTGTATAGACTCTACAGTGTTCATATACAATATACATATATGTATATTATACATATATATTAAACTGTGCATTGTGCAAGATTCCATTCTCCGAGCTCTGAGATCTAAGGAAAATGGACCCTAGTCGAATTATTTTTCATTTAAAATATAAAGAACAACTAAAGGGTGGCAGTACAGAACTAGATAACCGACAAAATAAGAATTTTTCAAAAGAGCGAAAAAGCGTGACAATCTAAAAGCGACACTAATCTAAAATTTGTCCAGGTTGGACTGCGGATTGCGATAGAAACTTTAATTTTCATGCTTCCGAGATATTATGATTTTGATTACGAGTAAATAAAGTTTGATGTAAAAAAGTTAAGCAATCCCGAGAAAATCAACCGAGAATTTCGAGATTAAAATGTCATTGGTTTTTAAAATCAGCTTTTGGTATTGATTACAATATTGTGTTTATATCATCTCACATGCAGCAAGTTTCTCTGCGGCAAGTCACACCTGCGGCATGTCACACCTGCGGCATGTCACACCTGCGGCAAGTCACGTCTGCGGCATTTCACATCTGCGGCATCTCTCACCCGCGGCAAATGTCCCCAGCGGCATTTCTCATCCGGGAAAAATGTTCAAGTCCACATCAAAGTGGCAAAACTGCGGCAAGTCTCACAGGACTAATTGTCACATCTGCGGCAAGTGTCCAAGGATGGATTGTCACATCTGCGGCAAGTGTCCAAGGATGGATTGTCACATCTGCGGCAAGTGTCCAAGGATGGATTGTCACATCTGCGGCAAGTGTCCAAGGATGGATTGTCACATCTGCGGCATCTCTCACCAGCGGCATCTCGCCCCCAAGAAAACTTTCTAAGTCGTTCTAAAGATGGCAAAAGTGCGGCAAATCTCTCCAGCGGCATCTCTCGCCTGAAAAAATTTTCTGAATAGTTCTAAAGATGGAAAAACTGCGGCAGGTCTCTCCAGCGGCATCTCTCCTTCAAGAACATTTTCTGAATAGTTCTCAAGATGGCAAAAGTGCGGCGAGTCTCGCCTGCCGCATCTCTCGCCCAAGAAAATTTTCTAACTAGTTTTAAAGAAGAAAATTTTCTAAGTAGTTCTGAAAATGCCCAGCGACCGCTGGGCAGACTTTCCGCACTTTTTCCATCTTAAGGACTACTTAGAAAATATTCTTGAGGGAGAGCTGCCGCTGGGGAGGCTTGTTTGCTGTTTGCCCATCGTTTGAACTATTCAGAAAATGTTCTTGAAGCAGAGATGCCGCTGGGGGACTTACCGCAGTTTTGCCATCTTTAGAACGACTTAGAAAATTTTTCTTGGGGGAGAGCTGCCGCTGGTTAGACTTGCCGCACTTTTGCCA
>CAKNYM010051924.1:196263-207512 GCA_932195095.1 Andricus curvator | reverse complement strand
CCTGCCGCAGTTTTTTCATCTTTAGAACTATTCAGAAAATGTTCTTGAGGGAGAGATGCTGCTGGGGAGACTTGCCGCACTTTTGCCATCTTTAGAACGACTTAGAAAGTTTTCTTGAGGTAGAGATGACGCTGGTGAGAGATGCCGCAGATGTGACAATCCATCCTGGGACACCTGCCGAAGATGTTACAATTAGTCCTGTGAGACTTACCGCAGTTTTGCCACTTTGATGTGGACTTGAACATTTCTCCTGGATGAGAAATGCCGCTAGGGAGACTTGCCGCGGGTGAGAGATGCCGCAGATGTGACAATTAGTCCTGAGAGACTTGCCGCAGTTTTGCCACTTTGATGTGGACTTGAACATTTTTCCTGGATGAGAGATGCCGCTGGGGAGATTTGCCGCGAGTGAGAGATGCCGCAGATGTGAAAATTAGTCCTGTGAGGCTTGCTGCAGTTTTGCAATTTTAAATGGACTTGAAAATTTTTTCCGGATGTGAGTGGAGTGTGAGGGTAGAAGCCGAGGAGGTGAGTAGGGTTGTGTGGGGTGAATTGGGGAGATCAAAAGTGAGTTTCAGCGCGGGTGTGAGGTGGGATTTAGTTGGATAGGGAAAGTGAGGTTAGGTTGGTAAGTAATCGGGGGAGTTCGTGGTCAGGAGTCTTGGGGTTTCGAGGGAACAAGGGTGGTTTTCGCAGAGATAGAGAATGTGAAGGGAGAGAAAGGGGCGTCTGCAGGGACTGTGAGGAATTGAAGAAAAAAAAAGGAAAATAAAAGGAAAATTTGGCGGCGAAAGACGCCAACATTCTGCAGAGACATCTGTCGGTTGCGGAAGTTACTGCATGGAGAGGTCCCAGTTACCGGCGGCAGAGCGGGAGGTGGGCAGCGAGAGTACTGGCAGTGCTGGTAGCGAAACTGACGGGGAGGGAATTTTCCACAAGCCACGACGGCCAAAAGAGCCAAGGGAGCGAGAAGGTAAGGGAGAGAGAGACTAGCGCAAGTGACGGGGACGATCTCTTGAAGAGGAAGAGAGATAGCCAAGAGAGTCCGGAGAAAAGCGAGGTCGAGAGCCCGTTTAAAAAAAGCGGGATAACACGTAGCCCCCCCCCCCCCCAAAAAAAAGGAGGGGATGTTGGAATAGGAGGCTCTCGGGATGTTGTTAGAAGAGATCAGGGGGCTGAGGGAGGACGTAAGGGAGACCAAGGAGCAGATGGAAGGCATGAGGGAGGACTTGAGAATCAGAGATGAGAAATGGGAAAAGGAGGTGAAGGAGCTGAGAGAGAGAGAGTAGATGGGTTAGAGAGGGAAAGAAAAGAAAAAAAAGTTGAAATAAAACAGATGGAAGAGGAGATTAGGATGTGGAAGAAAGGACGAAAAAAGGCTTGAGAAGGTGGAGGGCAGGACGGAAATGGAAATAGGAGACGGGGGTAGCGGGGACGAGATTAAAGGTATTTGGGAGAGGGTAGGGAATATGATAGAAGAGAAAGTGGGAGAGCGTAGGAATGAAAAGGAGGAGAGGGTGGATAGGGAAAGGATGAGGGCAATGGATTTTAGAATAGAGAGAAAGGAGAAGGCAGACAGAATAAATAATATTGTGACAAGAGGGTTGAAGATGAAGAGCGGGGAAGAAAGGGAGGTCGTAGTGCTGCTACAGACATTAGGTGAAATAAAGGCAAGGTAGGGAAAGTTGAGTTGGAGGGGAGAAAGAAAAAAGAAGTGGCGGTTGTGGAGTTGGAGAGCTGGGAAGAAAAGTTTGGGGTAATGCGAAATAAAAATAGAATAAAGGATAAGGAAGTTTTCATCGATCACGATTTGACGAGAAAGAAAAGGGATGTACAGAGAATGATGCACGACAGGACTAGGAGGGAGAGGAGTGAAGGGAGATCGGCGAAGGTAGGATATTGGAAAATAAAAATAGACGAGAAAATGTGAGTGTGGGACGAGGAGAAAGAGGTGTTGAAGGAAGTGCAGGGGAATTTGTTTCGTAGGAAGTAGGGGGTGGGGGTAATGCAGGTTAGAGGAGTTGTGAAGGTGCTTTATTGGAACGTAGCAGGGGTAAAGAAGAAGGCTGAGGAGTTCTGGAGGTATATCCAGGAATTTGATGTGGTAGGACTGGTAGAGACGTGGGTGGAAAGAAAGGAATGGGATAGAATAGAGCCAAAGCTGCCAAGGGGGTATAGGTGGAGACTCCAGGAGGCGGTCAGAGTGAAGAAGAAAGGAAGGGCTAGTGGGGGAATTATAACGAGGGTTAGAGATGGATTAGAGGAAGAAGCTCACGGAGAGGAAGAGGGGGAGAGAGTGAAATGAGGAAAGTAAAGATAGGAGGGGTAACGTGTAAGTTTGTGACAGGTGAAAGAGAGGAGGGTACGGTGTGACTGGGTGGGGACTTTAACGCGAGGATGGGAAGGGAAGGGGGCCTTTACAGGAAAGGGGAGAGCTTCGAAAGGAATTCGAAGGATAGGTTAATAAATAAGGAGAGGGAGATTCTAAGGGACTGGATGGAGGATAGAAGCTGGGCGGTGGCAAATGGTATGGCAACTGGGGACGAAGAGGGAGAATACACATATGTAGGTTAGGTGGGAGTATCGGTGGTAGACTATGTAGTCATGAATATGCAAGGGTGGGATAAGATGGAGAGATTTGCAGTAGAAGGGAGGGTAGAATCAGATCATCAGCCATTAGGGTTTTGGATAAGGGGTGAAAACGGTGGATAAGGAGCAGTTAGGGAAGGTACGCTTCGAAGGTACAAAGAAGGTACAAAAGAAGGTATTCAAAAAGAAGAAGAAAGGAATGGTGAAGCCGTGGTGGGATAACGAATGTAAAAAGATGAAAAGGAAGGTGAAGAGGAAGTATAAGAAGTGGAAAGAGGGTACTGCGAAAAGGGAGGAGTACGTAGAAATGAGGAAGGGGTTAAGATTGATGTGTAAGAATAAAGAACAGGAAAACAAGAAAGAACTGGAGGAGGAGTTAGGAAATGTTAAGACAGAGGGGGACGTCTGGAAGATAATAAATAGGTTTAGGAAGCGTAGAGTGGGGATAGGCGAGAAGATAGGGAGTGAGGAGTGGAGGGAGTTTTTCAAAGAATCATTTCAGTGCTCAGATCCAAGGAAGAGAGATGATGGGAGTAGAAGAACGGGGGAGGGCGCAGAGATGGAGGAGTTGAATGACGAGGAGATAAAGAAACAGATTAGGAAGTTAAGAAGATCAAAATCAGCAGGGCTGGATGGGGTAGAGAACGAAGCATGGCTGTTTAGTACACAAGAGGTTAGGAAGAGGCTGAAGGAGGTAGTGAAGAAAGTATGGAGGGGGGAGGGATTCCCACGAGGGTGGAGAGAAGGGTTAATAGTGCCTCTGTATAAGAAAGGAGATAGAGATATGTAGGAAAATTATAGAGGGATTACGCTAATGAATACGGCGTATAATGTATACGCAATGGTGGTGGCGGAGAGGCTGTGGAAGGATGTCGACGGGAAAGGAATATTGCCGGAGACGCAAGCGGGCTTTAGGGCAGGTAGGAGTACTATCGACAATATCTATGTTCTGCAGCACGTGGTGGATAGAGAATTAGCGAAGAAGGGGTCGAGAGGCTACGCGTTTTTTGTGGATCTAAAAGGCGCGTTTACGTCGGTGGATAGGGGGAGGCTGTGGGAGGCGATGGACGATAGGGGAGTGGAAAGAGGCCTGATCGAGAGGGTAAAGGAGATATATGAAGAGACCAAAGATAAGGTAAGAGGAGGACAGGGGATTTCGGAGGGATTCTGGATGGATAGGGGGTTAAGAAAAGGGTTTCCGCTTAGCCCAACGCTTTTTGCGATTTTAATTGCGGATATGGAAAGTAAGCTGAAGGTCGGAGTCGCTAGCGTATGCAGATGACATATTGTTGTTGGCAAAAAGCGAGGAGACCTTAAAGGAAATTATGAAGAGGTTGAGAAGATACCTGGATAAGAACAGGTTAGAACTGAATGCGGAAAAGTCCAAGGTTATGGTTTTCAGAAAAGTAGGTGGAAGGGATAAGGAAGGGGAGTGGAAGTGAAAGGGAAAGGCGGTGCAGGAGATGAAAGAGTTTCTGTACCTGGGCATCTTGTTTCGGAGGAATGGCGGAGTGGATGGTCACATAAAAGAGAGAGTGAGGAGGGCAAATGTGGTGATGAGGCAGGTGTGGGGGTTGGGAAAGAAGTTATTCGCAGATGATTTTGGAAGGAGAATGAAATTGTTTGACTCACTAGTGATGAGTGTGCTATTGTATGGAGTAGAGGTGTGGGGGTGAAAAGAAAGCGAAGAGGTAAATAGGACACAGGAGAGGTATGTAAAGTGGACACTGGGACTGGCAAGGAACACGCCTAATTATATTTTCAGGAGGGAGATGGGAAGAACGAGTGTAGGGATTCTAGCGGGGAGCGGGGCGTGTAAATATGAGGAAAAATTTTTGGAAGAGGGGGGAAGTAAGCTGGTTAGGGAGTGTTGGTGGGAGAAGGAGAACAGGAGAGGGAGTGGGAATATGGAGGTTGAAAGAGAAAGGTATTTTAGAACGAATGGACTGCAGATGGATGAAGTGAGAAGGATGTATGAGGAAGGAAGGAAGGTATATGAGTTGGTTAATAAAAACAGCATGGAGAGAGAGAAGACAGCAGAGGAATACAGAATAAGAGAGACAAGGTTTAATGGGAACTATGTGTGGCTTATGCCAAGGGCGAGAGCGCAATATTTGTGTGAGAAAGGAGAGAAAGGAAGTCAGGAGCTTATAGCGAGGATGAGATGTGGGTGCATGGAGGGTTTTAATAGGTTCTGGCTCGCTAGGGAAAAGAGGATGTGTGAACTATGTGGGAAGGGGGAGGCAAGAGTGGAGCACTGGTTGGAGGAGTGCGTAGAGGTGGAAAGAAGTGGGATAAGCATGGAGGTATTGATGTATGAAAGGGGGGACAAAAGGGCAGTAGCATGGGTGAAGGGAATCTTGGGTCAGATGGAGAAGAAGAGAAGGAAGAATGAAGAGGAGTGGAGAAGGAGATATTGTAAATAGAGGAGGAAGTAAATATAAGTAAATGTAAATATTGTAAATAGTAGATAAGTATTAGTTATTAGCCGCGGAGGCAGAGTTTGGTAATGCGAGGCAAAGCAAGAAAGTAGGGACATGCGTGCGAGGCGTGGCGAAGCGAGGAAGGCAATGCGATAAGAGCGAGCGGCGTTAGAGATAAATGTGTGGAAGGATTTTTGTTTTAAGGGTTATTTTTAAGAAAATTCTGTAAAAAATGGAAGTGTAAGCAAGTCAATTTTTTAAGGCCGGCAGGCTGAAAAATAAACGTTTATCTATTTATTACGCCCAAGGCATGGAGATTCTGCATGAGAATAAAAAAAAAGTTTAATCCAAAAAAATTATTCTGTTCCGATAAAATCAGAATTGAAGATCGCGATAGATATTTTTTTGCTAAAAATCCGAAAAAAAATGTATTATTTTTCTTCATTAAATGATAATAATTTCAAGAAATAACAATGCTAAAAGGTTGAAAAAAATATAACTCTCTTTAAATTGTAACTAAATTGCAACTAAAATTTAAAATAATTTTTTTTTTAATCAATGTATCAAAAACGATATTTTGAAAAAATCCTTTTACCTAGATGTCCAAATGTCCAAAAATAGAATGTCCTCCAAATTTTATCCACCCGTCGAACGAGGCACTTGGAACTTCCTCATAAGATTGACACGGGAAAAAGTGTGCAAAAACGTTTAATTTACGCAACTTTTTCAGTTTTCATTTAAATTAAACGTCCACATAGGATGACTATCTGTAAGTAAAGCTCAAAATATTCTAATTTTAAAAACTTGAAATTTTCAACATTTTCAACAACGGACCTAACAATTAGGGTTAAAAATTGCATTTTATATAGTTATTAACTTATAATGTTTAAACGCTGTTGAAAAATCGAATGAATAATTGTAAAGTGAACTGTGGTCAGGAAAATATTTTTGTTTAATTCAAGATGGCAGCCATTTACATATTCCAAAAATAGATCATTTCTGTAGTTTTTAAATGAATATTTTTAAACTTTGCTATAAAAAGAAATTTGACTTTAGAAATCATCCTAGGATCCTAGATGTTTAAAATTGTAAAAAAAATCAACGATACTGGACAATTAAATATTCTAAAAATAGCTCATTTCTGTAATTTTCAATCAAATATCTTAAAATTTTGCTAAAAAAAAAGACTTTAGAAATCATCCTATGTTTTATTAGCCGCCATCTTGGACTTTTTCATTGAAAACTACAGAAATGAGCTATTTTGGAATATGTGATTGGCCGCCATCTTGTATTTTTGGAAAGTTTGTATTTTCCTGTCCACAATTCACTTTACAATCATTTATTAGATTTTTTTTAATTTTAAACATTCTAACTATAGAACATGCATTTTTGGGTCTCCCATTTTGGAAATTTGATAAATTTCTAGTTTTTTTAAATAAGGTTTTATGCATTACATAGAGATTATCGTTCCACATATATTGTGGACGACTCATTTGAATAAAAACTAGTAGTTTTGCCACGATTGAAACCCGAAACACCTCCATTTATTATAATGAATCATCGTGAAAGCATTAAATCTATTATTGAAGAACTCTACAGGGAGAGTTTTCTTACTCAAACTAACACTTTTAGTAAGCTCAGGTCTTCTCAAGCTAAGCTACTAACATTTTTAGATTCCTTGAAACGATGCAGGGACAACAACATCGTCCCAAAATTCTTACAATTGAAAAACTCTTGCAAGAAAGAATAGCATTTGATTTGAGAAAACGACCGTCATCGCAAAAACATACAATATTTTTCCAAGAAAACATAGAGAAGCAATCGAAATCTTAAAACACCCTAAGAACATCAATAGGGATAATGGATATAATACCAATCTGATTTGGCTTTCCGTCCTCCCGGGTTTTTTGAAAAAAGACTTTATTGGCCAATCAAGTTCGACCAGCCTCCACGGTCGGGCGCTCTTGCCAATCACAGGCATCGTAGAGAGTATATATAAGAACAACATAACCTGGAACTGCAATGTACACGAAACGTCGGCAAGATTCGTAGTTTTGCACACGATTGAAACCCGAAACACCTCCTTTTATCATAAGGGATACATAATGCATATTCAACATGCCCGAAAAAGTCTTTACTATATTTTTGTGATTTTGTAAAAAATACCCTACTAAAAAAAAAGTCAGCAATCGTCACAAATGGTCAGAAGTTCTGACGATTCCTGAACTTCCTGACCATTCCTGACGAGTCTGACTATTTCTGAAGATATACTAATTCACATCCTATCAGGTACCTCATCGGCTAGGACCGCAGGTAGGCCAAAGGATTACAAATTAAAAATAATTTTTTTTCAATGTTGCATATACAGATTCAAAACTTACAAATTCAGAATCTACGGGTTTCGACGATTTCAGATACCTAAAAATTTTCCTACAAAATTTAAAATGAGAATAAACATAATGTATCTTATAAAGAGAAAGAGATACGTCGAAACGGACAAAATTTTCAGATTCACCTTCAGAGTCATTTAATATATAAATATTAATAATTAAAAATAAGTAAAAAGAAAATATGCCTATATAAATATAAATAAACTGGGAAATATAAAAGGGATTAGGTTTTATGGCATTCTATTCATGGACCCCTGATAAAAGGATTATCCTTCAAACCCAAGCTCTGACGATTCCTGAACATTTCTCACGAATTCTGAGTTTTCCTGGCGATTTCTGTCGAGAAACATAACAAAAATGGTCAGAAGTCCTGATTTTTTTTTCGGCGATTCCTGACTTTTTTTTAGTAGGGTAAGTAAGTATACCATTAAGCCATTTCCCTTTCAGGGTAGGCGTGACACTACCCGATTCGGGTAGTGTTTCTAGGTGGATAGTTTCTTGTAGTAAATAACTACTACAAGTGTGGGTTCACCACACCCATAATATGCCAACAGCACACAGTATTCTCGAATGGTCACCCATCCAAGTACTAACCGCGCCCAACGCTGCTTAACTTCAGTGATCTGACGAGAACTGGTTTTTTCAGCGTGGTATCGCCGTTGTTAATTTCATTTTCATTTTTATCAAATTCTTATATTTGAAAATCTATCGTAGAATTTTTGTTTGTTCATCCTGTAAAATCTCATTTTTGGTCCTTGTCCAATTAAAAATAATTGTGAAATTTTTTATAATTAAAAGAAATGTTTAACCTGTGGTTCAAGGCCTTTAAACGCTAAAAATTATAATTTTGTTTTTGGTAAAAATTACAAATGACTTACGTAAAAGCAATAAGTATGACAATAAAATGGTGGTGGGCATCATTAAAAATAATTCTACCCTTATTTTATTTAAAAAATTACACTTAAAAGAGAAAAAAATCGCCCTCTATAAGGGGTAAAAAATGTATAATGTGCTTTTTTCACACACCTTAGATATTTTAAGCCTTGAGTCCATACAAAATTATCTAGTAAAATTTAAAATGTCTGATAGTAATATAAAACCAACCTTAAACATTTTTAAACTACTCCTCAGAACGATATTTTGCTTCTTTCACAGTTCTTTATATAATTTCCCATAAGAAAAGTCCTAGAATGACTTCAGAAATATTGCATAAATATTCAATAGTTTCTTTAATCATTTGAAGATACTTTGAGATCCGGTTTTGGGCCTTTAAGCACCCTTAATAAACAAATGGTAAAATATAGTCTCTGTGCGCAAAGTGAGTAATTGTTTTACAAGGATGTCAGAACATGAGTATGGGACTTCCTAAATAGTAATATTACCTGATAAAAAAATGCAAACTAGTGGGCAGCAAAAAGCTTCAATGTTGGGCATAATCAACCAATGAGAAGCGAGCTTCGAGCTTTAGCGACCACTTGTACGTGTCCCAATCGTTAAGATAGTGTGTACGTACAAGTGGTCGCTAAAGCTTGCTCCTCATTGGTTGAATAAGCCAAACCTTGAAGCTTTCTTAGGCTCAAACTAAGCTTTGCGCTACTTTTTACTAGAGGACTTTTTTTGTTTATTTGTGTGTGCACTATCAAATAGTACAAGGGGTTGTATAGGTGGTGGGATCGATTTGCTCGGAATTGGCTAACTTTTTATTCAGAAACTTAGTATTTCTTACCTAGATTCCTTGCAGTCACTCAACCCCAAAAAAAAAAACCAACTCCAATGTGACCAAACGTATAAAGCACTCTAAACGACGTACTTTTCACTGCACTCAATCTCATTGCAAATGTCAAACAATGCAAAGTGAAATCCGCCAAGCACATTGCGGTAACCATCACAAAGTAGTCACTAAGCGCGCGCGATTCAGATCAATTCAAATAATTGCGGGCGTCTCGATTAATTAATGATCTTCAAACTTGAGTAATACAATAAAATTGTGAAATTCAAACCGCTATTTCATTTTAAAAAAATACTAAATTTATTTTAAATACTCTCGAACCTCGATATAACGATAGCAATTGGTTATTGAAAACCATTAATTTTTTAATTTAATATCATTATTAATATTTATATTATTCAGTTGTATTTCTGTTAATTTCAAATTGACATATTAATGTTCAAAACATGTTTATCAATTTCTACGAGTGACACAACAATTCGACCTCTCAATAATACGAGCAGATCAACCGCGGCCGAAAGCAAAGCGTATCGAGATGAAGTAGGTTATGTTCAACCAATGTTACGGGCAAATGTTACGTCGACGGATGGGCCAACTATTGTCCACAGTGGAGCCAACTGTAACTTCATGGTCGTTTTGAAATAATGAATCAGAGTATATCCGACGGCCGGCCCATATTTCGGCCAAGGTTTGACTGACCGTTGGGTGCATCATAGTAACTTGTACAAACCAATGTTATGCCAACGATCGGCCCATCTCTTGCCCAGATTCGGGCCGGCCGTATTTTCACGGTCTTTTTGAAAGAATGAACCAGAGTTTATTCGACGGTCTCCTCATAATGGAGCCAAGGTTTGACCGACCGTCGGGTGCATCAAGGTGATTTCTGGCTAACCGACTGCTCTATCCAGAATTGGACCGACCACATTCTTGCGGTCGTACCGACCAATCTGTCACAGTTTATCCGAATGTCGGCTCAAAGTTGGGCCATGACATCTTGAAAACACCTTAGTCGGCCCAACTCTGGTTACCGTAGATCGGTTACAAAAGCAGGGCCGACTTTGGGCCGATGGTCAAGCTCTGGTATTCGACCGAATTTCGCAGCTGGGTAATAATCATGGAGTCCATGTACCAAGGAGTGATACGTCTTTTGACCCTCTCGTGTTTGCAAAGCTCACGCTCGGATAAAAAGACTGTTTCACTCCTAGGTACATAATATAGGGTAAGCAGGAGCAGCGCCGACCAGTTAACAGTCAATGATTTTTGAAAAGTTAAGAAGATGTAGAATTGATCCATTTTGTTTTTCATTTCGAGTCCTACATTATTGTATATCATATTTCTATAAGTATTATATACATGAATAAAACAATGATTTGATAATTTAATGATTTCTAACAAGCTGTATTTAGTCGGCTTTGACCCCCACCGGAGGGTAAAGATGACCGTAGCTTTTTCTGAAAATCAAAACATCTGAAGATGGAAAAATATGATGGTTCGCTTCAGTGGAATTGTTTCTACTGGAAAAATTCCCTTCAGACATATCCAGCAAAAATCCCGTGTGGGAAAATGTCCTCGCAGTCTGGTTACAGGTCTGGCCCAGTTCTAGATTTATCTAGACTGTGTAGTCTGGAAGATCTGATCTGGTCCAGGTCTGACGCTAGTCTGGTCCAGGTCTGACCTTATCTAGACCGTCTAGTCTGGAAGGTCTGGTCTGTACTAGGACTGGCGCTGATCAGCGAGCCAAGAACAAAAAAAGTTATAAGTTCGACCGCCAAATTTTTTTTGACATAATTAAAAAAAGTTACAGGATGTCTGAAATGATAGAAAATAAGAAATTCACGCTATCAAAACAAGACTTTTTTTCTTATCCAATAGCAAGCGGCTGACCAGCCCATAACTAGCGGCTGACAGCCTACGTCAAGACTGGAAACCAAACGGTCTGGTAAAGGCCAGGCCAGTGCCAGGACATTTTCCCACGCGGGAAGAATAAGTTATTTTGAATGAAAATAGTGATAGCTGGTATACAACCTCTTATTCGTTGACATTCTACTAGAGACCCTAGAGACGGACTACACGCAAAGGTTTCTACCGTACCGATACAAAAAACCTGCTCTATCCATTATT
>CAKNYM010051924.1:179829-195863 GCA_932195095.1 Andricus curvator | reverse complement strand
ACACAAATAAATATATATAAATATATATTTATAGTTTGATTGCATTACAATAAGTACGTTTGACAATTGTAAGTTTAAAAAAAATGAATATTATCATAAACCTACCTTTAACAATTTTTGTTTACATATGGACTGAAAATAATAATATTTAATAGTTTCTTGCATGTAGCCCAGCATATAAGTGGCTGTTCTACAATACCGATCATTTATCAACAAACTTATGATACGTGTACCCCCTAAGCACTTGTAAACTATTATTTTGGTCGCGCTTGGCCTCCTGGTGAGACCTCAATTATTTACGACATTTGATATATTTTTGGCTTGAATTACGTTTAATTATTATAATTACGTGATGTGATATTCTTTTATCTGTCAAAATATCAAACTTTCATACTGTAAGTACTGGAATCAGTGTTGGAAACTTTA
Organism: Andricus curvator; assembly: GCA_932195095.1. Lineage (NCBI taxonomy): Eukaryota > Metazoa > Arthropoda > Insecta > Hymenoptera > Cynipidae > Andricus > Andricus curvator. Next base: position 195,437 of record CAKNYM010051924.1, on the reverse strand, counting down.
TATTTCTGCCAGCGAATCTTCCATTATTTCGTTGTCATAACTGTTTTCTGCATAATTTTCCTTTTACAACGTCAATTTTCAAGATTTAAGTAAGTAGGACTGTCTCTATAATAAAATTTATTTAATGCAAAGTAAAATTAAAATTGTTAATTAATAGCGACGTTATACACAAATTCACCTTTGCCCCACCAGTCGGAGCTGCCCCTCCTTATCTTAACTTATTCTACAGTCATTTTTATTTATTCAAGAAATTATTTTAAGTCACTTCGAGTGATTTTAGGTGACTATTTCGACTTTTGTAAGGGTCTTTTAAGCATTGGGGAGGGGGACTTAGCTTTATGGGGGGGGGGTCAACATTATCAAAAAAACCGGACCTCTACCTCTCATCTAATTTTTTTCTAAACATTTAAAAAAGGGACGGTAACCAGAAATTAAGACATTTCTTTTACTTTTAAAATCATTCTAAGTTAAATAAAGAAGTACATATGTTGATTACACTCATTACACTCGACCACACACGATATATCGCATATGATGTTCGAATATAGCTCCTCAAATTTCCGATTCCTCTCTTTAATAACTAAATAAAAAAAATATTTAAAAACTCAAAGTAACGGCGCTGTCATGATAAAGAACCATCAAGTGGTTCGATTCAAGGTGAAACTTGCTTGAATCAACTTTTTAGGCACTCTTATAATCCGAAAAGATAAAAAAAGTGAAATATAAAAATGGTCAAAGTGCGAGAGCAAGCCATGCATTCGCAGCTGAGTCGTTAAAGCGTGAAAAGCCGGTGGTCGGACGGGACATTATTTTTTAGCGAACTGGCTTTGTCGGGCCGCTAATTAGCATTAGCATATACGCTACCAGTGGGCTGTACAGGCTTTCCTTCTGTTGAACCAACCAGGTCCGCCTGGGTATTAAAATCTCGTTACTCGCTGTGCTTATATGAACATGCGTATCCACCCCCTCTCACCAATTCGTATCTGCTACCCTTCCCTCTTCCTCTCTGTAACCAATCTCTCTATTCTTTTTTTCGACCTCTAGTAACACTGTTGCGGTATATTAAAATCAAATCCCCTGAAAAATATCTTAAATTCTAAATAATTTTATTAGATTTGATCAAAATCTAAATTATTCGTTTCAGAAGAGTACGAAAGGCAAAGATTTGAATACAGCGGTTATTCGCTAATGTTATAAATTTATATCAATATTAAAGTCAATCAGAAATGACTAAATGGGCGTGGATTGTGCTTGTTTATATTAGTAACAAGAGGGAGTCTCCACTGAACGGTTCTATAATATATGAATCGAAGCCTGTTAATATTTTTGGCTTCGATTCAGAAGTGTGCGGCGAATTTAACAAATCCAGTGAAATTTACGGTTGTATATACAAAAATCGATCTCTGATGGAATTTTCTAAAGAAGGAGCTATATTTAAATAGAATCATTATTATTTATATGCTCAATTAATTTCAAAATTTTCAATCGTACCGATGCGGAGATAATTAATGTCAAAGTTGACTACTTTAACATGTAATTCATGGACAATGCCTAGACACTCACCACATTTTAATTTGTAGTAATTAAACGCTCTGGTTGAGAAATTACAAAAATGTCGGTATTTGTGCTGCTTTAAAATACAAATTTTTGAAAAAAACATAAAATTTCTCTACCGTGTAGTTTCATAGATAATCTAATAAAAAACATTGAAATTTTAGTTACTTTCAAACGGATTAACGTAATAGCATCGCGACCCGGCAACACTGTTCCCTCTCTCTAGCTTGTCTGCTGTAGGGTAAGGAGGAGCAGCGCCGACCGGTGGAACAAAGGCGACTTTGCTTATAACATCGCAATTATTTAACAATTTTAATTCTACTTTGCATTAAATAAATCAATTTCATTATAGAGGAGAATGGAAGATTCGCTGGCAGAAATATAAAGTTTTCAACATTAATGGCAATACTTGCAGTATGAAAAATTGATATTTTGACAGATAAAACAATATCACATTATGTCATTATAATAATGGAACGTAATTCAAGTCCAAAGTATATTTCATATCGTAAATAATTGAGGCCTCACCAGTGGGGCAAGCCCGACGAAAATAATAGTTTACATGTGCTTAGGTTATAAAAGTATCATTAGTTTTGTCTGGTTTTTTCGATAAGTGATCGGTAATGTAGAACAGTCACTTATCTTCTGGGCTACATGCAAGAAACTATTAAATATTATTATTTTCAATCTGGTCGGTAGAGCGGGTGTTTTGTACTGGTACGGTAGAAACCTTTGCGCGTAGTCCGTCTCTAGTCGAATGTCTACGAATAAGAGGTTATATCATAGCTATCACTATTTTTATTAAAAATAACTTATTCTTCTTGCTGGATATGTTTAAAGGTAATTTTTCCAGTTCATTTTTGATTTTCGTAAAAAGCTGCGGTCGGCTTTGCCCTCCGGTGTGGAGCAAAGCAGACGAAATACAGCTTTTTAGAAATAATTAAATTATTAAATCATTGTTTTATTCATGTAATTATCACTTATAGAAATATGATATACAATAATGTAGGACTCGAAATTAAAAAAATGGATCAATTCCACTTCTTATTAACTTTAAAAAAATCATTGACTGTTAACTGATCGGCGCTGCCGCTCCTTACCCTACGTACTCGACACACACACATTCAAACGCATATCACAGTTGCTCAATGATGGTTAGGTTTAAATTGCGACATTGCACGATCTATGAGTCTGCCGCTGGCATAGCAGTGGTGACTATACGTATAAGCATTTTTACCATGCGAGCCCGTGAAATTTTTTCAATACAGCATGGCTCGAAGGCGCCCCGCGGGACTCTACTATTTGTACGGGGATGATCATGGGCATGGGCTAGCTCTCAGAACACGTTATCCTAATTAACAAACGTGTATCGTGAGGATGATTCAGAGCCCTAACCCGCCAAGCTGAAACGTATTTCACCGGGACGAAGTATTGGGCTGATAGTTCAAAGCCCTGTCGCTGAGGCGCTTCATTCTCCATAAAACACAAAATTGTCCCATAGGTTATGAATCACTGAAAATTCTTATTAAAATAATATATTTTTGATGGTGTGGAGAGCAGTAAGTGCATTTCTTTCAAACGCGCGATATCATTTTTGTAGAAACTAAATGTTAATTTAACCAAATATTCTGGAAAAATTGAGAAAAACATTTTTTTAAATAATACTGACCCTATATATCATAACCATTCACCCCTCTCTTAAATTTTAAAAAGGGCTGTCTATTTCACCAGTAAATTGGATGATTTTAATTTCATTACGATTATGAACAAAAGAGTCAATAATATTATTAAATAAATATATTTGTTGACGGTGTGGAAATAAGTATGTGCATTTTATAAAATTTGAAATATTAGTTCTCTAAAAATTAAATACTATAATTAACCGAAATTTTATGGATATCATAACAAGTATAAAATTTGTGAGAGATGTAGGGTTACGGTAACGTCAGTACTAGTTTTGATAATTTATTCTCAATTTTGCCACAAGATTTTTTTAAATTAAAATATATATTTAACAGAATTGATAATATCGGTTTTACAAAATGCACTTCCTGCTCGCCACACGAAAAAAATTTATCCGTAAAAAAGTCACGAACTAGTAGCTAGGTCTCGGATATGAGAAAAATTTATCGGATATTGATGTATTTTCGTAAATAATCTGCGAACTTTGCGAAAGAATTGACGAACTCGATGTGAAAATTCTAAAACGGTTCATCACTTTTTTTTACGTGAATAATTACAAAAATATTACGAGTGATTGGGAAAAGATTCTCAGAGCACTCACGAGCTTGCCCGAGAAATCTGGGAACTAGAAAGTAGATTCGCCTGTAAGTGGCCTGCACACACGCTCGCCCAAGCGCGCGGTGCGCGTGGGCGCTCGTATGTGTGCTTCGAGCTCGTCGGATGAGTGGCTAGAAGTTGTATAATACCTATTTTGTTTGGCCCTGATGGCTGCGCGTGTATACGCACTCCTATGGTTTATGTTTAAAAACTGGTGAGTCAGCAGTCTTTGAGGGTTCGAATCTTCTGAGATGCGAAGTTATAAATTAATATAGATTAAATCGCAAAAATAAAAATTTTCCCCTTCATATTTCACTCTGAAATGTTCAAGAACTGTTCGTAGGAAATTCGAACTGTTCGTAAAAAACTTTGAAATTTATCCATACATTTCTCATAGAAATAAGGATGTAATGTTTCATTTTTTTATCTCGTATCCGAGACCTAGCTACAAGTTCGTGCCTTTTCACGGATACATTTTTTCCGTGCACGACGTGAACAAAATATATTTATCAATTAATTTTAGTGGTTTATCACATTTGAGACAGTTTTAAAGAATAATGAGCTTGTCTGCGGCCTAGCTGGGGACATCGGTGACACAAAGTTTTTTTGCGTGTGTGGCGAATGTAACGCCTCAGCGACAGGCCTTTGAACTATCTGCCCAAAACTTTGTCTCGGTAAAATCCATTCCAGCTTAGGGGCTTGGTATGATTATCGAAACTTGAAGCATATGAAAACGTCTCATGGGTTGCTAAATTACATTCAGCATGGGACCTCGATACAGAAAATAATTCAGGGTGGGCTTTCTAAAGGCGTGGCCCTCGAGTGTGACTGGTGACTTTGATGAGTGGGCGTGTTCAAGAGAATGGGTTGGGATTCCGAAGGGAATGACTACTTGGTATACTTTTCTTTAGTGGAACTGAAAGGCGAAGATGGATTCTAAAAGACCATCAGTGGGCGTAGCAAAAATGTGGTTTTGTGCATCGCGGGCGTGGTTAGGAAATCCAAATGGAGAGGAGAATTTAGCAGCGCTAGTGAAATTTAATATTGGGCAGTGATTGTGGGCTTGGCCTAGCACTGGGAGCTAAAAAATCTTATTTTGCAGGCGTGTATCTTGGGTATGATTATCGGGACCTAAACTGCCGTCCAAACTAAAAAGATACATAAGTGACATTTTTATGAAAAATGAGTTTTTGGTATCGTTGGATTCGTAAGAAAAAGCTGCGTCTAACTGTGTTAATAAAAATTATTAATTATTAATATTTATTGCAAAAAATGATTGTTTATAAATGAGGAAAGTCGAAAAAGTTGAAAAATACAACACAAAAAGATACACAAAGTACTTTGCGTGTCCTAAAATTTGTACAAGGCATGTAATACGTCATCAGCATACAAATCAAAAAGAACCTAAAGAACTTTGTGTCTTTTTTGCCTTGTAAAAGTGACCGAGTGCGGAGCGAATTTACAAACGAAAAGAATCGCTTGCCGTAACGTATGTTTTAGCCTTGTGAAATAGCTCGGACTCTGATCGGAAATCCAAGGGAAATAAGTCCCGGCTAGATTCGGCCATACATTAGCGACGATCGTTCGGGTAAGTTCGGGACAGCCGCTGAACACACAGTGTCCCTTACGTATGTTTTGTTGTTGTATTTTGAGGCCGTGCTCGAGCTCTCCGATAAAGGCATCGTCCGCAAGTGCCTTTGTGTTCTTTTTGCCTTGTATTTTTCACTTTCCGCGACTAGTAAAAAATCGCAAGTCCATTTTCTAATAGAAATTGTTTAAAAAATCAATTTTTTATTGCAAAATATGAAAGAGCACATTATTTTTACCCAAATAGTGTATCTAGATTATTCAAAATTTTATTCGATCTCAGAGTTCTTTGGGCAAACAGTTTTTCTCGATTTTCTCAGTTCGAGTGAGATTGGACTTATGTATCTTTTTAGTTTGTACGGCAGTAAAGGAGAGGAAACTTCTCAAGATACGTGGCTCTTGGATGTGGCTGGTGACCTTCATTTGCAGGCATGGTAACTAAATGGTTACTGATAACTATTTCTAATGATGTGGTTTACGTAAGGATTCTGCTACCCAAGGGGTAGCAGTTTCTGCGTATTAATGCAGTTAATCGCGTGAATTTTAGAGTCAGGCAATTTTTGAAAAAAGGATCTTCAACATGGACTAAGGGCTGACATATGAGAGCGCATAATGTAAGAAGAAACTGGCGTTTCTATATGAGTGAGCAAATAGTGTTGCTATGATTTTTTGTTAGTGGGCGTGGTCAGCGGGAGGGATCAGGGAGGTCAATCCGAAGGGCTTGGCTTGGAATAGTAGGATTGTGGGCGTTCCTATAGAGGTATAAACGTTTACGGTGGGCGTGATTAGAGATAATTTAGGTAGGGGCATTTCTTATATGACAAGTTAGTGAAAGTATTTAGTAGGCGTGAATAAATGGGCTTGATGTGATTGTAGCGTTGCTTGTATAATTCGTTATGCTGAGGATTTTCAATATTGGGCTTCGAAATTAATTCTAATCGTAAGGGATGTTTCGGCGAATTATAATAGCTGTGGACTTCCTGCTGACACGAGAAATATAGCAAATACGACAGAGGAATTCAAAAATATGCATATACATCGGCACGGTGCAAGTACGCCTGTTGCGTAAATACGCTCGGTGGTAAATACTAATTGCAAGTGCGGCACCGAAAATGTAGTCATATACTGCATAATATCAGTATAAGCACCGTATAGCGGCGTGCGTTCTCGCGTCTCGTTACGGTGTGAATACCAGCCGGTGCAGAGTCAGAACCAGCAAATTAGAGAGCGGCGAAAATTGATAGGGTCATTCCGCTAGCCTCAGGGCGTGGCACGTCCATCAAACAGGCGCTACAACTCCGAGCCCTCGAGCATTCTTATAGCAAGTATTTCGCGAGAGAGAAAAAGAATACAACCGAGCAACTCCATTCGACCATCCTCATCGCTCCATTACTTTTGAAGATACGACCCTTCCTTTGGACTAACTGCTGTGTTATTGACGATTCGATACTCAAGTGTACCATAGCATGATATACTCGAAATAAACGCCTTATTTTACAAACCAGATTCAACTCTGTTTTATACAAGAAATATTTCTTCTCTACAATTTTCGGGCATTTAGATTTCTATTTATTAACTCAAATTTGTGAAACATTATTTCGAAAAATCCACAGTGAGAAATGATTACTTGTAATAAAGAATCAGTAACAGATTTGCAGTTTAAGTGGGTAAGGATTCTGTTAAATTCCACCTGTTAAATTTGTTCAATGAACGTAATGAAAATGATAATGGTGCCCATGAAATCTTTACTGAATCGTCCGACCAAAACACTGGATTCAGGAGATAGTCCGTTATTTTGGATACATTAAACGTGTAAGCCTCCGGGATATATTCATCACAATCGTTCCTCTTTTTGGCTCTCAAGTTGAAAGGCCTTTGCGACTTCTTTCACCTGCTTTATTTCGCCTCGAGTTCATGTCATCAAATTTTCGAAAATCGCTTCAACCATTATATACATGGTCCAAAAACAATCTGATTCCATTCTCGAAAGGAATAATGAAGGTCTTTACTTGAGTGGAAGTCATGCGCCTTTGGCCATTTGACCATTCTGTTTAGTTTTAGGTGATTTTTGAGATGGAAAACTGAATGGAATTGACAAAAAAATTTATTTTATGGATATTTTTCAAAGTGCAAAAATTTGTCTTGTCAACTGGAGTGTATTAGTAATGTATTAATGTATTATTGTATTAATGTATTAATAATGTATAAATAATAATGTCGTAGAAATGCATGTCAAAAAATGTCAAAAATAAGTACTTTCTCTAAAATATTTCTGTATTTTTAACTTTTGGGATATAAGTTTTGAACGTGACGTTAATAGATTTGATCAATAATAACGCAACACTGGCATATGCCGTAATTTCCAGGGCCTTCTATTTGGCTGAATCCATTAACGCACACAGGTCACAACAACGCGAGCTTGTAACGATAGCATCAGCGTGATAACGGTAAGGGTTAACCCTAGCATTTGAAGCATATCATTTGACTATTAAGCGATGCAATTCACGCATCCGGTTTAAAAGTACGTTATGTGTCATTAAATGTTTTCATATTTATCAATTTTTTATGCTTGCCTTGAATTCATTTTATGCAAAAAACTTACATTTTGAAAATATCCTTTTTTTTTCTTTGAACCATCATTCCAGCAATCATTTATTTTGAATCTGGTGAAGAAAATGGAACATTTTTACATTTTTATCCTAATGAAAAGGTATTATTTTTGGGAGTGTCTAAACGTACCGTAAAAATCCTGCTGTACGTACCGATATTTGGGTACAAATAGCCCCTTTTCCAGCTCCCCATATTCGTATTGAAAAAATCTGGCTATTTGTTCCGAAACTTTGGTATACGTAGCCACGGTCATTATTTTTATGTAAAATTTGATTTCGTCGGGTTTCCCGGGTAAAAAGATTTTGTCTTGAATGTCTTCAATATGTCTTCAAGACCATGATGTCTGGTTGCGTCTCACCAGCTAGACATTGGAGATATACAGACTTCTCTTGCATTTATGGCTGTAAACTGTGCCAAGACAAGACCAGGTAGACTTGTCTTAAGACAAAAAATGTAAGTCTTGATAAATATACCGAATTGCTGCTCTTAAAGGAAATTATATTACCAATTTGTGGCTTTAACATTTGCCAGGGTCAAAATTACAAGAGTCAAAATTGTTATAACTAATTTTTAAATAAGAAATTCGGAACATGTCTGTCTCAACAACTGCAGGCATATAAAATTTTCCATTAAAAGATAAAAACCGTCATTTTCTAGAAGCATTTAGTGAACTGTTGGAGATAGGACAAAATGGACAAAATTTTAAGATTCGTCATCCAAAGAATATAATTATTGTAGATAAATAAACTTATTAATACATAAAAAATAAAAAGCATGAAGATGAATGATATAAACATTCTATAAAGTTCAAAGCGGATTAGTGATGACCCTCAGAGGCATTAGCCTCAAGACATAAATTTTTGTCTTCAGGTAAAAAATATTCGTCTTAAGACATCAAAAATAGCCTGGTTCCGTCTCACGAGCTATACATACAGAATAACTTGAAATTGTCTTTGATTAGTCTTTACCCAAGACGAAAACAAGACCAAATATTTTTACCTAGGAAAAAATGAACGAATGTTCTTAGAACCATTCTTTTGATAAGACTGTTTAATTTATTATATACAGGGTGATCCTGAACTCATCATACTCCTTGTACGAACACATTCCTTGTACAAAACTCAACAAAAAACTACTGTGACAAAATGTACGATCAATAGTTTTTAAACTATTGAGAGTTGTGAAGAACCAATGGGAGCTCGCTATTTCCGCGCGTACATAAGCATCTTGCACGCACTCTCAAATTTGAATCGAGGGAATCACTGAACAAGTGAGGGTGATATGTTTTGAGAACTTCACGTTGCTTCGAAATTGTTTGTCTCTGGCAAGAAGGAATAATAAGGAGACCGAACTGTCATAGGAAACTTTTTCGGATATGCTACGAGCAACGGCACAGTAAGTGCCAGGCCTGGAAGTCGTAATCCCTCTTCTGTGAGTGCGCAAGCGCAACGTGTCCTCTTCTCACGCACCAGAAAAGAATGAGTGAGACAACTTTTGAAAGTAAACAGAATGAAGCATATGTTTAGCAGGTTTTGCGAGTTTGTTTTCTTTTTGCAAACCGGCAATTTTTTTCGCGCTGTCAACTTATGTGAAAAAAGAGTTTTATGAGATTGCGATAATCAAAGAAGTGTATCAGAAAAGTGGTAAGTATAGAATTATTTACGGATTTGATATTTTGACCGCTGAAATTAAAAAGAAGATTGCATAACCTCATGTCACCCGCATGAATCGCACAAATATATCAATATAATGATAATCCACCTTGAAAAAAAAATAAAAAATATATAAAATTGGTTTTTGACACAACTGTAAAAAGCAAAAATGAATTCTCACGTCCTACAATTATCAATTAGGAATCAATTAAAACTTTCTGCTGAATAGGCAATTCAGGGTCGCCGTTTTAATCCAGGAAAAATCATTCGTATGATGATCAACAAACGAGCCTAATCTCTCTAACATATTTTATTTTCAGAAGCTCCCTCATTCGCTTACTTTCACGTGCCTGTGAAGAGAACACGTTGCGCTTGCGCACTCACAAAAGAGTGATTACTACTTACAGGCCTGGCACTTATGGTGCCGTTGCTCCGAACAAATCGCATGTACGGAGATCAGTCTCCTTATTATTCCTTCGTGGTCTCTGGCGAATATTAGAATTACTGGCTTGAAGTGCATCACGTTCTATAGTGTTCGCGTAAGATGTTTCTGTACCCGCTGGAATAGCGAGCTCCCATTGGTTCTTTACAACTCTGAATAGTTTAAAAACTATTGCTCGTACAACATTTTGTCACAGCAGTTTTTTGTTCAGTTTTGTACCAGGAATGTTTATGTGCAAGGAATATGATGAGTTCAGGATCACCCTGTATACTATTTAATTCATTTTTCGTTTTAATCGTGAAAAACGTTATTATAAATTAAAAAGTCCATTTTGCAATCAAATTATGCAAGATAAGAAAAAAAAATGTACAAAAATTGTCCACCCGAAAAAGATTTACAAATTTGTTGTTAATTATTTCCTGATAGGACGCGTATTTTTTGTTTTAATCGTAAAAAATAATATACAAATTAAAAAAATTAAGCCCGTGTGGAAAAATTTTCTGCCGCTGGCCTGGCCGCTGGTCAACTTCTAGTTATGGGATAAGAAAAGAATTCTTGTTCTGATAGTGTGAATTTCTTATTTTCTATCACTTTAAACACCATGTAACTTTTTTGAAATATGTAAAAAAAAATTTGCTGGTCGAACTAATAACTTTTTTGTTCTTGGCTCGCTGATCAGCGCCATTCCTGGGACAGACCAGACCTTCGAGACTGGACGGTCTAGATAAGGTCAGACCTGGGCCAGATCAGATCTTCCAGACTAAACAGTCTAGATGAATCCACACCTGGGCCAGACCTATAACCAGACTGCCAGGACATTTTTCTACACGGCGAAAAGGCATCCCTGTGACAGGTCACAGAAATAATGTTGGTCAAACACCTACCTCTTTCCAATGTCTCGTTAGGAACGGGAAGGCGCCCCTGTGATTAGTCACAGATATAATATTGGTTAAGCCCCTACCCCTTTCCATGTCGAATATTTAAAAAAAATTCTAACTTTTCAAACAAAAAAATCAAACTTGCTTTCGACAGTCAAAAAATTTAAATTGATAAAAAATTCGACTTTGACTTTTCTTTCCAAGTGTCTAAAGTTATGCGAACTGTTGCAAAGATTTATAAGTTTATAAGCATACATAAGCATGCGGACTGTCCGTACTAAAAGCCCGCACGTGCAGTCAAAGCTAAACGTACGAACAGTCCGTACTTTTATTCTAGCCGAGCTAAAGGTACGGACAGTCCGTACTTTTAGCCCAACCGAGCTAAAAGTACGGACAGTCCGTCACTTTGGACTCGGCCTTCAGATTAACATATTTAATGTTTAACTATAGGAGAGCCATCTAGATGTTAACGGTTAGTTTATATGGATATTAAAGATATGCAGTGCAGAGCGTTCTTACCCCGATGAATATTCGAGGAAGAAACAGCACTTGCGTCAACCATTTTACTCTATCTAAACATTTTACAGCATTATTAATAATATTTTTCAACAAAATATTAGTAATCATCATTTCTCCACAAGTTCACATGCGACACAAAATGACATCGAACGACATTGACTATAAGCTTCATCAAGCAGCCAACAAAGGTCTGGTGTATTTTCCTGTACGAGTTTAATATCTTGACTGTTTCAGTTTAACATGAAAATATATTTAAGCCTGATATCTCGTCGACCTCTACCATACAATATGTAACCGCTTTGTTTAAAATTCTAGGATAAATTTACTTAATAAAGGTCCAAGGGGTTTTCAGGATATTTTGATTCATTAATTGTTATTTATAGAGATATTTCACATTATATGCCCAAAATTTGATTTTTAGCAGTTTAGTCGACCTATTTAGCCTACAATATTCAACTAATTCTGTTAAAAACTTGAGGCTAAACTGACTTGAAATTTCAATACTTCTCAAAAATACCCCGTTTCAACTCAGAATTTAACTATTAATCATTTAATAATTAATAATTAAATTTCTTTTGAGAAATTCCCGGCTCCAATCCAGAATTTAAATTCTTTTCGAAATTTCCCATTCTCCCTCAGATGCCCATTCTCCCTCAGATGCTGTTAATATTAAAAAATTCCCTGTTCCAATCCAGAATTTTAATTCTTTTCGAAAATTACCCGTTTCAACCAAGAATTAAGTTTCTTTTGAAAAAGGCCTGTTCCAATGCAGACTTATAAGTTTTTTCAAAAATTTCCAATTCCAGCTCAAAATTGATTGAAATTGGAATATTTCCTGTTCCAACTGAGAATTTGTCTAAATTTGAAAATTCCGTTTCATAACAGAATTAGAATTCTTTTGAAAAATTCCCTGTTACAGTCCAGAATTTTAATTATTTTTGAAAATGTCCAATTATAGCTCAAAATTGGTTGAAATTTAAATACTCCCTGTTCCAACTCAGAATTTATTCAAATTTGAAAATTCCGTTTCAACTCAGAATTAAAATTCTTTTTAAAAATTCCCCGTTCTAGTCCAGAATTTTAATTCTATTCACGAATTACGAGTTTCCAATCAAAATTAGAGTTATTCTAAAAAATTCCCTTTTCCAATTCAGAATGTTAATTCTTTTCGAAAATTTCTTTTGAAAAATTCCTTGTTCTAGTCCAGAATTTTAATTCTTTTTGCGAATTACCCGTTGTGACTCAAAATTAGACTTCTTTTTGAGAAATTCCCGCCGAGGACTGGGGCGGACATTGTAAATAATGAAGTCAAAAAGACTAAAAAATGTATTGAGTTTGTTTTTGCGTTAATATTTGGTACTTGAATAAAAAATATAGTTCACTTTATTAATTTTTCTTGTTATAAAATCATTATTATAAACAAAATTATAAGAAGTTATAAATTTCAAAAATGGCTCTCAACGGGAAATTGGCCGGGGCCAGGTCGGGTACCGATCGGTTGGCCAGATCGGGCGCCAGATCTGGCTCCGATCGGGCCGTGTGTTTCATCAGCGATCGGGCCCAGGTCCGTTTTCCAGATCTGGGCCAGATTTGGCCTGGTCTGGGCCCGGTCTGGGTCATAGCAAAATTTCTAAACGGGTATAGGTAAATCCCACATGTAATTGGCCTCCCAATAATACGTACACTCAGAAAAATGTCGTCTTGTGACAAAAGGATGTTTCTTGACGTGAATGGAATTTCCTCTTAAATTTAATGTTGAGAGGATTTTCATTTGTCTCAACAGGATAATGCAGCCAAATAATTCTGTTTGTGTAAGCAATATATTCACGTCGTTCAAAACAAAACAGGCAAGAGGACAATGCTTTTGTTTCAAGGCAACTTTTTCTCTGAGTGTAACTGAACTGATAATTACATTTTAAATTATAATATAAATATAAATTCCAATTATATGTGTTATATTACACGAGTATTTGATTTAACAAACATTTTTATTAAAAACGTAGCGAAATCTCACCAAAAACATCTACGATGCAAAAAATTTCCCTAAGTAAAAAGTTATCAGTACAATCAACATAGTTTATAAAATAAAAGTTTTCCATGTTTTTCTAAAATATATCTGAATTATAAAATGTAATAAATTGATAAAATCACAGAAATGTTAAGAATATATTAACCCTTCCTGGTCACCATGGGTCACATTGACCCAAGGAATAGTTTATGGTTTTCTATAGGTAAGCATTTCTAATCTTATGGGACTTTTGCTAACATCTGCCGGAAAAAATTTTCGCAACAAATCTTATTTTTGACATTTTTTGACCTTTTCATTATTAAAAAAGAATAAAATTTTTTTTTGACCGATTGCTACATGTTTATATATGTTTAAAGTATGTCCTTAAATATTTCAAGACCCTTAGGACAAATGCAAAAATGACGGGAAATGTTCAAAAACCTTTTTAATAATAATAATAATCTCGCTAGTTTTCATTTTTCCCCCTTTCCTACATTCTCAAAATTTCTGTCATTTTATCAATTAATGACAATAAAAATTTATATATCTTTTAGAATTACTTGGAAAACATTGATATCACAAACTTTCCTCGAAAAAATTAAACCTAAAAAAGTTGCTTTCTTCTGAGGTGGTTTGGTTTTATTCGTAGATAAATACAATCCCGGATTAGAGTTAAAATTGGGACTTGACTGCACCTGCTTCACTCTATTATTATGAGGTTTTATTATATTGGCGCGTTCTCGCGTAGGTATAGCATTATAAGGGGTGTCTCATTATAAGGGCAGCATTGGCAAGGCTCGATCTATTAAAGTCTAATCTATTGGAGGGTTTTGGTCGCGTAAGTGGGCCCCGTTGTGCCTGACAAGAAGGCACCGCTTCAACGATTCACCTGCCATAATCAGGACAAATTGGCCCCCTGTCCGGACCCAGGATACGCCATAAGCGCCCTGTGATCGCAAACGCTAATCAGTGACGTTACGACAATTACTGCCGCGAAAGGCTCTGAAGCGTGCAGGTGTTGCAACGGGGAGTTTAGGTCTGCCCCTAACACCGCCTGCGCTATATAGGGATGGGGCTATGGGCCTCCCTCTCTAAGGAGATTCTCGTTATCTTCCAACGAGAGTGAGAAACTTCTTCCAAGACGCCTAGGGGACTTTAGCGATTTTCAATTTTAGGAGTAATTAATGAAGAGCGCGAGCAACAGGAAAAAATAGAGGAAAATTGGAGATGAATGAAAATGGGAAGAAGGGACGGATGGAATAGCAGGTGCGAGCTAATTTAAAAGGATAATAATTATGGAAAAGCACATCCATTAATAAGTAACTGTTGGGGGACTCAGATAAAAAATATTATCGATTCTTGAAATAAATTTTTATATCTCACAAAAAATAAAAACTTGGCGAGATTATTATTATTTATAAATAAGGGAAAATCTCGCCAAGTTTTCATGTTTCCCCTTTTAATACATTATCAGAATTTCCGTACATTTTCCAATTTAATGTATTTTAATATTTAGATATCTTTTAGAATTATTTAGCAAACTTTGATATCAAACAATGTTGATTCTACTAAAAAAACTGACTTTGCGGAATATTTTGCATAGTAGATGTTTTTGGTGAGATTACACTTCTTTTTTAATAAAAATTGTTATTGAATAAAATACTTGTTTGAAAATAATACAAATATTTAATACTCAACACAATATAATTAATATAATTGGTATTGATATTATAATTGCAAATATAATTATAAACAGTTTTTTCATTTTACAGTTTTAAATATTCGTGTAACTGAGTTTTGTTGAAAATGTAGTACACTGAAAAAAAAAAGTTTTTGAATCAAAAAAATTTCTTTGATTCAAAGAAATGGTCGTACTGAATACGTCCAATCATGTATTTCTTCAATTCAAAGAAATCGTTTAATTGTATGAAAAATAAGAAATTATTGAAGAAAATAAATAATTGCTTCAGCCTCTGAAATATTATTTGAGCGAATGGACGATGTCTTTAACTGAATGAAATTAGATATTTAGATTTAAAAATCAGTCAGTTGATATGATCGAATACAATTTCAATTCT
>CAKNYM010051924.1:166495-179429 GCA_932195095.1 Andricus curvator | reverse complement strand
CAAAGAAACGCATTTCCTTGAATCAAGAAAATTTTTTTTTCAGTGTACAAATCGATTTAATAGGGTAAGCCTAAGGGTATTCTGAATTACTGAAAAATCGAAATTGTTCGATTAAGCGTATTACACTTTTCATCCCAGTGGGCACAAACGTTAGAGAACGTTATTAGAACGGCTCAAAAACGTCCTAAGTCAGTCCGAATAACGTTCCTTAAACATACAATGTTCCAGAGACGTTTTAAGGATGTATTTGGAACATGTAACGTTTTCAGAACATTATTTGGTCTGACTTAGGACAGTTTTTAAAACGTTCAAATAACGTATTTTGACTTGTACGTCCAAGGAACGTTTTTAGAACGCTCCAATTACGTTCTTAAATTTCGTGCCCACTGGGGACATTACGGCATTATATTAAAATTTCACTTTCAGTTATGCAAAATGAAATAGGGTAATATTTGATGTGAAAATATGAATTATTAATATAAATTCATTATAATTTAATTCGCGAATCAGTAAGAAATAATACAACTAGATAATAAAGATTACCTGACAGGTGGGTAAAATGAGATGTCGATTACCATTCATGTAAAATTACGTGCGCCAGCAAAAAAAAACATTCTCGCTACAAACAGATTCTGTGGAAGGTCATCCACTACTACACACATACTTACACATATCATACTATTCCTAAGGGTATTCTTGGTACATATACACAATTTAACTTAAACAATTACATTAAATTACAATACATTACATACGATATAGTCGCACACTTTTAAAGATATTAACGGCAACGGCCATACCACGCTGGAAACACCAGTTCCCGTTAGATCACTGAAGTTAAGCAGTGTTGGGCGCGGTTAGTACTTGGATGGGTGACCGTCTGATACTACTGCGTTGCTGTTGGCGGTCGTGGGTGTAGTGAGCCCACACTTGTAGTTATTTACTACAAGAAAATATCCACCTAGAAACACTACCCGAATCGGGTAGTGTCACGCTTACCCCTAGAGGCTCGCCGAAAGGGAAATGGCTTAATGGTATAAAAAAAAAAAACGCTATTAAAAGTCGAAAACGCTGTGACGGGTTTCGAACAACCTAAGTTCTATCGCTAACAACTAAACCTCACGGCTAACCCAACACTTTGAATATCGAGAAAAAAATCTCGGTTATAAAGTTAAAGTACGAGTACGTCAGGGCCGTACAAAAAGTATCTGGCTTATAAATTTGTAGGGAGTGAATAAAAACATTGGATAATTTTTTATTTGAAATTTTGTAACCTTAAAACTTTGAATTATTTAATTTTCAATATTTTAAATTGTTGCATGGTGTACTTTTTAAAAAATACTAGAACATTGTGCATGCTATGCGCGCACTAATTACCTTTTCTTTAGAAAAAGAACTCGGTTTATTTTCCAAGATTTTGTTATAGATTTGACAAAAAATCTTATATTATTTGAGAACGATGTACATGATTTACAGAAGTTTCCTTAATATAGCGAGAAAATTCCAGTGAATTCAGTATGAATGACCATTTTTTTCACTTACTTACAATTCTTTCTTTTGGTGGAAAATTAGTTTTTTTATTGAAAAAAAAAAATTTTTAACTAAAAAGTCAACTAAATTTTATTTTGAAATTGTTGTATAGACATTTAATCTTTTCGGTAGAGAATTAATTTGTTTCCTTGAAAATTCAAATACTTCTACGAAAATTTAATTTACTTGCTTGAAAACATATTTCTCTATCTGAAAATTTAACTAATCTATTTTTTGTTGAAAATTTATCTTTTTTAGTTAAAATTTTATCTATTTTGTTGAAAGTTTGTCTTTTTTTTTTGGTAGAAAATGAACCTTTTTAGTTAAAATTCATGTCTTTTATTTAATTTCTTTGGTTAAAAAATAGCTTTTCCTCATTCAAAATTAATTTTTCAAACTAAAAATGTAACTCATTTTTTTAACGAGTTTCTTTTTCATACAAATTTAATGTTTTTGGTAAAAAATTCATTTGTTTAGTTGAAAATTTATTTTATTTGCTTAAAAACTTATTTCTCTAACTGAAAATTAAACTATTCTATACTTTGTTGAAAATTTTTGTTTTTTAGTTGAAAATTCATCCATTGAGTTGAAAATTTATCTTTTTTTTTGTAGAAAATCAACCTATTTGGTTGATAATGCAGAGATTGGGTTGAACATTCCATTAAAAATAAAAAATTTTGATGGAAAATTCATGTATTTTCTTAAAAATTATTTTTTTTTTGTAGAAAATTAATCTTTTTGGTTGGAATTTTCATTTCTTTGGTTGAAAATTATTTTTTAAATTAAAAATTATTTTTTTAAATAAAAATTATTTTTTTAAATAAAAATTTAAAAATTAATTCTTTTAACTAAAAATGTATGTATATTCCATTTTTCGTCAAATTTTTTTTTATAACCATCACATCTTTTCGGTTAAAAAATCATTTTTTTGGTTGAAAATATAACTATTTTGTTGAAAAATTATTTTATTTGTTTAAAAACTTATTTCTCCAACTGAAAATTAAACTATTTGAATATTTCCTGAAATCCTACAATATCAACCGAAACTTAAAAATGTTAAAGTTTCTACGGGGGACTTGGCTTTAAACTTCAGCCCTGAGAATGTTGTCGTCCCTAGCGATTCTCATTTTACCTTACTGTTTTGTAATTCCTCTCCTAATAAAAGTGAAAATCTCTTTATAAATTCTGCAATCTATACTTTCTTTCAAGTGAATCGTTAATATCACACAAAAGTAAACTTCATATCATTGATTTAATAAAAATTTACAATACTTTGCGTTATTTTATAATATACTGGTATAAAAATAATACAACCCTTATATCAATTATTAGATATCAGAATTTTCACTTTTGGACTTGAGATTTTACATAGCTCTTTTGTATTATTTATAGTTCTGTTTAGTATTAAATCCTAAAATAATTGTAAGCTTTATCTAAATGCAGTAATGTCCTCCATTTACCGAACTAATTGGGTAAATTTTAATGAACAAATTTTCTTCGTGTATATATACATAATTTTTTTAGTGATGTTTTATTGATTCCAACAAATTTGATGCAAATCAGTTAAATATTGGCATAAAAAGTGAATATATGTATATATAGATATTATAGATGAATCGATTGAATGTAGGCTGCAGGTCGACTAAACTGCTAAAAATGATACATTTTTCATGTTTTCTAACTCTGCTGTGTACATTTTTGAAAAATGGTCTTTTTATGCACAGAAGTTATTTTCTTAGAGATCTTTCATTAATTCTAAAAGGTTTAATACAAATCAATGAAGAAATGGCTGAGATATTCACAAAAGGTGTTCTTTTTTTTACTTGGCGGAGATTCACTACCGCGAATCGTGACCAGAGGCCTTCAAAATAACAAAAGGTTTACATTTAAAAAAAAATATGTTGTTTAAATTCAAACTTTAAATTTAACTCTATAGTATTAAAATTAAAGCGTATGCAATCAAAATGTCCTTAATCCTTATGTCCTGCATTTATCTCTAGTCGTGGAAAACGTCTCTAACTAATTTTTTCTGTGCACACAAATCTATACATATATTTAAAGTTGTTTTTAATCTCTCTTCATTTATAAATCATTATTTCGTTTCAAAATTGAAAGCTGCCTCGCATTTACAGTGCAAATGGTCTAATTCCACGAAAAAGAATATTGTACAAGAAAAAAGTATTCGCATTTTTTCAGTTTTCGATTTGAAGATTGAATATAATCACTGAACGTAGCCCTTAGCAATGCTGATTGAATGATGAAAACAGAGCATTCAAACTGAATTTAGTATCGAGAAAAAAACTCGTAAAGTATAAAAGCAACGTTTAATGTAAAAATTAAAATTGCAGAACGTTAAATCGATTTTTCAGAATTATGGAACCTATTCGGACAAACATAAAAAAGGAGGCAGGTTTGTTGTTGCCACAGATGAGGAAATTATTATGCGTGTCGGATCAGACAGCATCCGACTTGCAATCAAGGGCAGGCGAAGCAAGCCTTAATTTCTTCGTTCGAAAACCCGAATCCTCGTTCTAATATCCCACTATTACGCGATCAGACGGCCCGTTTGATCATGTTATGTTGGCCGACGAAGCTTTGACAGGCCGGAAAAAAGTGATCCAACGAGATTCTAGTTAGGCCTGATTTGGCAAGAGGCAGTCGGGCGGTTAATTCTTTTTAACAAAAGACTTCCTCCCATCAAGCCTGATAGCCAATATTAAGAAATGAACTCAAATCATCTTACCTCAACAAAAAATAAATAACAAATTTAAACTTGAAATAATAATAAAGGTTAAGTCTACACTGCCGGCGCTGGCAACAAACAATCTTTCCCGCGCCGGCAAGGAAGCTGGTTGCCGGCTGTTTTTCACAAAAGACGAAATACAAAATAAAAGAGAATTACCTATATAGTCATGCAAATACCTGAAAATATGATTCCTCAGGTCAAAACTGATGAAAATCATGTTTTTGAAAAGAAAAAGAAACTGTTAGCATTTTCTTTCATGACAATACGGTGAGCGTAGACCAAGTATTTTCGGCGTGAATAGGAGCTTCGTTAAACATAACTGATTATTCATTTAAATTACGAAAATTGCTACTTATTAAAATGAAAAATTATCGATTTTATTATTTGACTGAATAGATTTTGAAAAATAAAAAAGGTCGAGTATTGAGCTCCGGCAAATTTTGCCGTATTTAAAGTTTCTAGTCCGGCAAATTTTTGTGTCAATGAGGAACTGTCTGTTCCGATAACATTGTTTGCTACTTTGGAAAAATAGTAGAATATTTTACTATTTTATCCTAAAGTAAGGAATATTAAGTTATAAATACACAGAAAGTGTCATATAATCAAGAACATTACACACTAAAAGCACACTAAAGAATTGCTCATCGCATTTTTTGCCGTATTCTAATTTTGTAGTCCGGAATTTTTTGTCGTATTTTAATTTTGTAGTCCGGCATTTATTGCCGGATTTGAATTTTCTAGTTCGGCAAATTTTGCCAGACTTGAATTTTTTAGTACGGAAAATGGTGACATCAACGAAATTTTTGTTTTCGCATTTCAACTTTTTTGGCAGTAAGCATTGCTTTAAAAAATATTGAAAACTTTATTGGAAAGATGCGAGGATTCGAAATTCGCTCGTCTTGTGATCTACATATACAATTAAAACGATACAATATAATAAGTTTTAAGTTTTACAATTAAAAACTTGATCTATGATCTTCAAATTATCCCAAAAGAGGTTCGAGATGTGACAGATCACTCTTCTGTGACCGGTTACTAACACTCGAATTTTTTAAAGGGAGACTTGGAAAAGGGGTTCAAGATGTGACAGATCACTCTTCTGTGACCAGATACTAACAAGTATTTTTTGAAGGAAGAGCTGGAAAAGGCTTCGAGATATGCTAGAGATATGATAGATATGATAGCGGAGCGAAAGAAGATCTTTTTTCTGAATAAATTTAATTTAGAGTAGTAATCCTCACTATTACAATTAGTAAGTTTTACTATTTAAAATAGTAGTCCTCACTATTAAGATTAGTGAGTTGCACTATTTCAATTAGTAGTCCTTACTAATAAAACTAGAAAATTTTACTATTAAAATTACTGGCTCGTGGACTAAGGCGAAGTTAGTACTTCTCAATATTGAAATTATAGTAGATTTTACTATAATTTCTCATTAGTGGACACAAGAGCGTCCTTACGACTTCCTATAGAGACCAGGTCCTGATAAGACGTCATGTCAAAATACAACCTGAGCACTGCTCAGGTTTCAGTTCTGCCAATGTCGCCAAGGAGGGAAACTTGTAAGTTTTACTACTTTTATTTGTTGGAAAATAAATTGGTGGTAAATGTGACTACTTTATTTGTTGTGACCAGAATTACTATCGTCATTAATATAACCTACGTAGGATTACTAACGGCGACTTGTTGCCGCACTAAACTGGTTAGTTACTTTCACCATCGAAGTGGTTGTTGCAGCTAATACCATCTCTACTAATAAAGAGCTTCTTGTCACAACTAACCATTTTTTTCAGTGTATTAATTTCGAATCACGCGTGACCTGCAGCCAATAAACGCACTGCGCGACGTAAGCGCAACGTAAGCGGAATAGGTCAACCGGCTAAAGTTGGGATCGTTTAGGCAAATAATCGATATTTCGTTCAAATTACAAGAATTTTGTATAATAAATATTAAACATTACTGTGCCAGTCACAGGGGTGCCTTCCCACCCCCACGAAACGTTGGAAAGGGGTAAGGGTTTGACTAACCTTATTTTTGTGACCAGTCACACGGATGCCTTCCCGCCTAAACGAGACTTTGAAAGAAGTAGGGGTTTGACCAACATTATTTTTATGACTAGTTAAGTTGGTGCCTTCCCGCCCCCAAGAGGCGTTGGAAAGGGGTATAGGGGTTTGACGATATTAACGAATCTTTCATGACCTTTCATGATCTACCAATGACGTTTTTTTAAATCTTCTATCAAATTTTTTGGTTTGTTTGTATGAAGAAAATTCTTTTGATATTAGTAATACAACTATACTATATATCATGTATATTTGCTCGCATCTTCTAGATGCATCGATTGACCTATTAACGAACCACCCTTTCGTGATGGACTCTAACTTTCTGGAATTAACATTTTTGGTTTATCGGAAATCATTAGAACAAAATTACATTTTATACCAATTTGAAACAATTTAGATAAGATGATTTGCCATATTGAAACTATATATATTTTTTTAATTTTCATAGTGTAAAATCTCCCTTTATGAGCAAACAAATTTATTTGATGCCCATGAGGAAGCAAAATGCTCATTTATAATGAATAACCTGAAGCGTTATTGTTCTCGTAACGAGATCGTATGCTTTCTTGATCTGTGCAAGATGGAAAACATATTGAGTCACGGGAACATTCAGTATAGTGATACTGGATTTTAAACCCAATGTCTAATGAGATATTAGAAATCACTAATTCTCTTCATTATGAACCGTGACACAATGGGTGATTCTGCTCAGCAGAATCACCTTTTTCCTACTTGAATCTACTGGAATAAATACACACAAAATCTCCTAAAAACTCAAAGAACAAAAATAGAAAATTTATTCTCCTTTTGGAATACTGGATTTAATCATTTTTACTCATAACTAAATTTCACAGTATTCGAGAATTAAATGAAAAGAAAAACATTTATCTCAATCAGCCATGCTCTTAATGAGAAAGGATAGAAAAGTCCAAGCAAGTACTATATTCTTTTACAGGATTTAAATCCCACTTTACAATTGAATTTAGGCAGCACTTCCCTACGACGAATTCCCGACTATTTTCTCAGGAAATGACGTGAAATACCTGGACGTTACTCGTGCTCTCACAGCTGGCGAACGCGTGCTAAGGAAAATCGATAATTATATATAGATATATCTATGTCGCATGGCCGTCTGGACAAGATAACAAGACTGCTATATAAATACCTATATAACCTTACCCAATCCTAACGCATGAGAGAATCTTCTCTTATTTAGAGTAAGATTCTTATGGACTATACGTCCTTTCCATCTATGCTGAAAACTAAGTGCATTAATTGCCAACGGGTATCTAATTAGGAAAACCTAATCGGCTTACTCTAAGAGGGAACCGCCGTTCTTCCCTTAGAGCTGGGGCTCTAGCCGCCGTGAGCCGACGCATCGGAGAAAAGACGAGCTTTCTTGTCGGGAGCGGCTATTTAACAGCTCACCCCTCTAGTAGCCAGGTAAGTCCCCACTCCTGTGTTACCTGTGCTACCTGTGCGCTCCGCTGCTGGTGGCAATTCGAAGATTCTAGCTGGCTTGTAACTGGATCCACAAAATACTTCTACCCGGTTCTTATCTGGTCCTAACCGGCTTGTACCTGATTTTTGTCTCCAGTTTATATCCGACAACTAATCGGGCTCTATCCGGCAACATGTAATATTCATAGCCGATTTCTATACGGTTCTTAACTGGGTCCACAAAATACTTCTATCCGGTTCTTATTCGGCCCAAACCGCGCTGAAACCGGTTTTTGTCTCCGGGTTATAATCGACACCTAACCGGACTCTATCTGGCATTATGTAATATTCGTATCCAGTTTCTACCCGGTTTGTAACTGGATCCACAAAATACTTTCAGCCGGATCTTATCCGGTCTTAATTGGCCCGTACCCGACTACGTTTTTGTGAATTCTACAGAACTTTTTTTATGAGAATTAAATATAATTAAGGAAGAACGAGACACACAACGCCTCTCAAATTAAAAACACGGCAGAATTCAGTAAATTCTACATCACCGCGCCGTTGTTTCCAACACGCAAAAAAATTCCGATTTATAGAGGGGCTTCTATATTTAGCCTACTTATTTGTATATCAGAAAGAAGGAAGGACGAACGGAGGACACACGAGAGACCCATCCTCAACTTATTGTAACGCACAAAAACAATTCTATAGCCTAACCTAAAATGTATATACATATAATGCACGCAACGCACTTCCCTAACGCAGAATATCGCAGGCTGAGGGTATGGGTCGAAACGTCCTCATATACTAATCAAGAAAATTCTTACCGTTTGTGAGAAACGACCAGTGCCGTACCGAATATTTAATTTCAGGTTCCAAACTGCCCGATAGAAACCGGTTAGAATGTTTCCTGTGACGAGTGTCGTATAAGAATCGGTTGGGAACGGGTTATAAACGAATTTCGGTGTTTGCCAATATTTAATTTCAGGTTCTAATTTGTCGGATAGAAACCGGTTAGGACCAAATACAAAGTTTCCAGTGTCGAGTGCTGTGTAGGAATCTGTTAGGAACCAGTTAAAAATGAATTATTTTGGTCTGACAATATTTCGTTTCATGTTCCAATTTTTGGATAGAAACCGGTTAGGACTGGTTAGAATGATTCCTGTGTTAAGTGCCGTGTAGAAATCGGTTAAGAACCGGTTAGAAACGAATTTCGCTGTTCACAAATATTTAATATCAGGTTCTACTTTGCCCGATAGAAACCGGTTAGGATCGGTTAGAACGTTCCTGTGTCGAGTGCCCTGTAGGAATCGGTCAGGAACCAGTTAGAAACGAACTTTGGTCTTTGCCAATATTTAATTTCTGGTTCCGTTTGTCAGATAGAAACCGGTTAGGATCGGTTAGAACGTTTCCTGTGTCGAGTGCCGTGTTGGAATCGGTTAGGAACCAGTTAGAAATAAATTTCGACCTTTGCCAATATTTCATTTCATGTTCCAATTTTGGGATAGAAACCAGTTAGGACCGGTTAGAATGATTCCTGTGTTGAGTGCCGTGTAGAAGTCGATCAAGAACCGGTTAGAAACTAATTTCAGTGTTTCAAATATTTTATTTCAGGCTCTAATTTGCCGGATAGAAGCAAGTTAAGACCGGTTAGAAAGTTTTCAGTGTCGAGTGCCGTGTAGGAATCGGTTAGGAACGAGTTAGAAACGAACTTTGATCTTTGCCAATATTTAATTTCTGGTTTCATTTGCCGGATAAGGACCTGTTAGGATCCGGGTACGTTCCAGAAATTTAAATTGAGACCGGATAGAAATCGGTTAGAACCGGGTAAAAATCGAATTGGTTTCTAACCGGTTTCTATCTAGTTTCTTGTGTTTTCTAAACGGTATTTTAAGCAAGGTACTTCCTATATCGGTAAACTCTATCGCTTCCTTATCGATTTGCGATATGTTACGTTCCTCAAAGATGGAACTTCTCAAACCCATAATCCTTAAGAGTGAAATTTATCCTCGAATGCCATAAATATTGATAGAAAATTGATGCACAATACCTGAAATAATTAAAAATGTTATGAGTGATAAACGACTTGCGGACACTCGATTTAGATTATAAGGATTTCTGCTCGGGGCTACGAACCCCTTGAAATGTAAGACTTATTTTGTTATTTCCTTTTTTAGGATTTAAAAGAGATGAATAATGAAAAAAGTGCAGTCAGACACATTAGTTTAAAGAAAGCAGACCAATGGACAGTCACCATGTAGTTTTTCGTGGTGTAAAGTCTTCACGCCCTTTCAACCTCGCCGCATGCTTTATAGCAGTTAAACCACCTGTTACACAAACTCACGCCAAACTTTTGCCTTTTTCCTTTTCGCGAAACACGCAACCATCCTCCTACTCCCACTCGCATTCCATCTCTATTTCGCGAAGCTCACCCACTTCTTCACGCCTTCAACGCCGCAACCCGACACACACTTAGATCTCACCACCTTAATCACTTGTGCTCTCTTTGCACACATTCATCACGCATTTAATTATTTGAATCATACCCTTCTCGTTAAATTGCTATTAAAGAACTCTTTAGTGTTGAATAATAAAATAAAGGTCGAGTATTCTGTTCCGGCAAAATATACCGGATTTTGATTTTCTCTTCCGGCATATTTTGCCGGATTTTAATGTTCTCTTCCGGCATATTTTATCGTGCACTAAATTCAATTCCAGAGAATTTATTATGAATTCCAAACGATTTATTATGAACTCCAAACAATTCTAGATTAATTGCAAAGAGTTAAAAAATTGATGTCTGGAAAAATATGTCGGATAATGTATGATGAAAAATTTACACTACACTTTCCTATGGAAAGGAGTAGCGGTTAGACCATCAATATTTATGTGACAGGTCACAGGGGTGCCTTCCCGCCCACCACGAGACGTTGGAAAGGGGTAGGGGTTTGACCAACATTATTTCTGTAACCAGTCACAGAGGTGCCTTCCCCCCCCCCCACGAGACATTGGAAAGGGGTAAGAATGTGACCTAGATTAATTCTGTGATTGTTACAAGTACTTATAAAATAGTAGATGACGTGCTAAAGGGTGACGTTTCCGTCCACAAACGTTGCTGAAAGTTTGACTTTCGTTTCGGATAAGGACGAATGATCAGTTGGATAGCTGGAAAGCCAACAAACCTCAAGAATCCATAGAAATCGAAAGTCATTCAACCCAAAATTTGGACCACAATTTATGCGTCCAACAGAACTGTTATCAAAGTTATCAAAAGTTACCGATTTATTACCATGAATGTCTAAAATTTCCTTAAATTATCATATATTTCCATCAATTACCATATTTTTAGAAATATATGGAAAGTTTGATGGATTACCATAATTTATGAAATTTATAACATTTTTGGAAAAATTATGAAATTTGTTTAAATTTATGAAATTTGTTTAAAGTTATGAAATTCGTGGAAATTTATGAAGTTTGTGGAAATTTATTAAATTTGTGGAAAATGAAATTTATGAAATTTGTGGAAAATGAAATTTGTAGACATTTGCGAAATTTGTGGTAATTTACGAAATTTGTGGACATTTATGAAAGTTTTGAAAATTTGTGGAAATTTATGATAATTTAAAGGAAAATTATGACGTTATATTAAAAATATGCCGGAAGAGAAAAATAAGTCCGGCAAAATCTGCCGGAACAAAAAATTAAAATCCGGCAAAATATGCCGGATCCTTATACACTACGTCAAATGAATCAATGAAAGAAAAGTTTTACGAATACAGTGAAGTCTCGTTAATTTTAAGTCTCGCTTAGTTTAAGTATCCCTAGTTTTAAGTCCTCTGCGTCAGTGGCTGACCAATTAAAAAAAGAGACCCGAAGAGCGGGAGGCCTTGAATTGAGTACCTTATCATGACGTCATGGGAATACGTCATACGCCTTTTTCGAGAAAATATTCTAAACGTAAAAGTAAGTCAGATCGATTTGATCAGAACCGGGTACATGCGTAGTTGAAAAAGTTGCTTGCAGGGGGCGCATCGATGCAAGGCCGAAGCAGCCAATGAACGTCGGTTGATAAAAAGAACCTGCCCACTCGCGGTATAGGTGGGGGCCACTCCAGCCTTGAAAATAAAGAATCTTTACGTTTCAAGGACGCGGGAATACGAGAGACTTCACTGTATTTATTGATTTCAAATGGACCCGCGCTTTTCGGTACGTGCACAGTTGAAAAAGTTGCTTACAGGGAGCGCATCGATACCAGGCCGGGTAGCCAATGAACGTCGCTTGACAAAAATAACCAGCGAACTCGCGGTAGAGGTGGGGGCCCCTTCAGCCTTAAAATTATCGAATCGTTACGTTTCGCGGCCCTTAAAACATTCGAGACTTCACTAAAGGAATAAAACATACTTTTTATTTGGAAAAGATGCTTCTACTAATGTAGCTGAATAAATTTTAGAGTGCTTTGTCGATTTACATGTAACTGTTATTAAAGTAATAAGATCATACAGTAAACTAGGGCTAAGTGGCGCGTATGTAGGGGCAAGTGGTGCACCTATCATTCTGCATTTAAAATGCGATATTGCTTCTTCGAGATTTTGTAATTGAAGTTTTACAATTATTATTGCTGCAAGCCTCTATATTTTTTACCTAGATGAAGCAAATATCGCATTCAGAAATGCAGCCAACAGGGGTTGTTCAAAAAATACGTAACGCTCTTAGGGGGAGAGGAGCGTTCAAGAAAAATACTACGCTGTATAACTTCTACGTAACGCTCTCAAGATATAAGTTTTTATATGAATTTGCATGAAAAATATGCTACATTTGATAATCCATGAAGTAATCATCAAAATTACATGAAAGATAATAAATTTCTTCGCCCAATAACCCCAAAATGAAGTGTTTTTTTAATCTTGAAGAAGATATTGAGAACAAAATATAAATATTTAGGTATTGCATGGAATACCTGCAATGTCTCATGAAAATTTTATTAATTTTTCCTTGGTTGCACCAAAGGTCTAAGCTCCGAATAAAAAAGTCGTAAAAACGCCAAAAAAGTGGTATACTCGAAAAAGACGAAATGAAAAAATTATGAATGTGAGAATCATGTATGAAGTGTGTTGGGAGGAATGCGAAAGAATTGAGTAAACGTTATTTA
>CAKNYM010051924.1:120786-146495 GCA_932195095.1 Andricus curvator | reverse complement strand
CTTTGAGATGCTGTCTTGCTTTTTCATTCATAATTAAACCGACCCCTGGACTACGATTTGATTCACTACCTACTCCTGACCATATTTCAAAACCGCCTTTCAACACCCCATTTTCTATGTTTCTACTTTCGCAACCCTTTTTCTTCGTCTCAGGTACACATAAAATATCTAGTTTCCTAGCATGCATAGTTTCTCGTAGTTCTCTTACTTTAAGGTCATTCACTCCTCTAGCATTCCAGACACCCAGTCTCCATTCATCGCCTGAAACTCGATCTTTACGTTTACCGTGTGTATGCATTTCGTCAATTCAAGTTTCAGTCCATTCCGAGGCTAGTTTATTGTTTGTATTATTCATGTTTAGATTGTACACCCAACTATCACCTTTATGCGCATAATTTGTTTTGCAAGCCGAAATCATGTCCAAGTTAAGTGATTATTCGTCGTACGGTGGATAGTCTATCTGTAACGTCAGTCCCACCAATACTTCTGTTACTGCGTGGGGGGGGGGGGGGGTGAGGACAGAGAAAGGAAACCGAGAGTCTCAATTGGTTGGTGATTTATGCTGAGAAGGTTACCAGCCTTCAGCAGCGTTGTATTTGATAGGAGTTAATATGTGCCCAAAGCCGAATCCTGGCCTACCTCTAAAACCGGAGCCAATAAGTCTTTTTTTTTTTTAATTTGAAAAAGAGTTATATATAGATATAGATGAAATTTGCTCCTGGTTGAAATATTAAAATAGTTAAGTTTATTTTATACATAAGATATTTTTCTTCTGATCTTCATGCAAAGTTGATCTATTAACATGTGGATTATCAGAAAAATCCTGATTTGGAGAATCACTTTTTTTGATTTGTATAAGTGGCTCAACAAATCTTGGAATTTCTTTGGAATTATTCAGATAGAACAAAGGTTCTTCTGCATTATAATCGATTCGACGATGTCTCCAATTTCTCAAATCTGAAACCATTTCTGCAAATTCTAGACCTTCTTCCACTCTTCTTGGTGTGCTATCGCTTTCGTTTCATTGCAAGTCTCTCCATCTTTTTTTATCTCCTAATAATTCTTCATTCCTCGTCAATCCTTGATTTCTTAACAATCCCTGATTGACTGATTTTCCACGTTCTCTTGATTCTTCATCATTTTTCGATAATCCTCGATTTCTCAATAATCCTTGAGTTCTCGGCACATGATATGTCCTTAATTCTTCGTTTCCGGATCTAGAAATATTTGGTGAATTTGGTAAATTTGGTCTCCTCAAACGTTTACGTTGATGATTAGACACATTAACAGCTTCACCTACTGGAATTGTTGAACCACTTTCAATTTCACTCACTATTTTTGTCCATTTCAGAATCTCTTGAATTAATTTCTCTTGATTAAGGATCCAGTTAATTAAGTTCAAATTTTTCGAAGATCGATTTCCCTCATTCCTTTTTTTCATTCTTCGCAACTTCTCTGAAGATAAGGTGAAAATATTTCCATTTAGATCTCTGTCTCTCTCATAAGTCTTTACACCTTCCAGTCTTCTTTCAACTCCATCAATTTGTTTCTCAATCCTGCTAAGCTGGTCTTTAAAACTTACTATGCTATTATGAACAAAATCTTTAAAGTCAGGTTATTATTTTGAGCATCACCATCAGATGTTTTTAAATGAATTCATAAATTTTTTTCATGAACATTATGATTCTTCCATTGATGGCCTCTCATATCTTCTAAATATACTTTTAAAGCTTTCAGATTTAAAGTCGGATTTTAAAATACTTCCAAGATTTAAATCACTTCCTATTTTTGGATTATGGAGATGAAGATATTGGTTTTCTTTCAGCATCTTTCTGGTTTCACTGATTCGAGGATTTGGTGCCAGATCGTCTTTATTGGTTTTAATATATTTAAGAACATCTTCTGTTTTTTCTAATTAGTGAATAAGATCTCTTAAAATCAGAATCAAAAACTCTCTCTTCTTGGAGTAAAGAACACTGTAATTTTAGACCCAATTTTCTAAAAAGTGATGTTTGTTGACATGTATTCTTTTACGTTAAGATATTCTGCGCTTGTAATTTTTATTGTAGATAATAATTGATTCAATTCTTCCAACATATTTTTTTGTAGATTAATTTATATTCTATTCCGTTTAACTGGATACATACAATATTTCCGAAGTCATCATCAAAAAATTCATTTTTTCCTTTAATCAAAAACTGGAACTTAAAATGAACACTATTTTATGGGCCATTTAAAAACTACGTCACACTGCCAGAGGGTGGGGGGTAAATAGATTTTGTGACAATTTGTGATGTAGGGGTGGGAGGAGTTGATGCAGAATATAACATCACACGTGTAAAACGTAAGTGTGCATAAAAGTCTTTTGAAATTTTTGAAAAAATGAAAATTGGTGACATTATTTTACAAGTAAAGCATCTAAATACAGACTTAACACTCTTCCCCCTAATTCCCTCTTTACCCCTTTTTTAAAGAATTCTTTTTCGCCTCCTCTCAAGGAACTTCCCCTTTTTCTCGTTTTTTCGGTTGAATGCGAACAGAGTTAATGAACTCAAGAAAAAAATCCAACATTTTTTCTTTGAAATTTAATTATTTTTAATTCAGAAGTCTACTTTTTTTGTTGCTGAGAATTCATCTCCTTTGGTTAGAAATTCTACTATTTGGTTGAAGGTTTAACTATTTTGCTTAAAATTTGATATTTTTTAGTTGAAAAGTAAATTTTGTTAACTGAAAATTTAACTACTCTTTATTTGGTTAAATATTGATCGTCTTCAGATAAAAATTGGCCTATTAAATTTTTTATGGAGAATTCTTCTTTTTTGTTGAAAATTCAACTACTTAGTAGAAATTTGAACTACTTTGATAAAATAGTATATTATGCGCCAAGGGGGAGAGGTGCTTTTTCGACGAGTCTATGTTTTCAGTACAAGTGGTAGGCGAGCGCGTAGCCTACGACTTGTACTGAAAACATACACTCGTCGAAAAAGCACCTCTCCCCCTTGGCGCATGCGATATTTTTAATAAGAAATGGATGATTTCAGACATTTCTCGAAATACCGTCATGATTTCAGTCCATACTAGAGTTTGAATAAAGAAGCATGAAGTTCATATTGTTATGAAAAAGTTAACTTATTCCAAATTATCAAAAATTCAATAAACAAATTTCCGGAAATTTTTGGTAATTTACGGTAATTTTATCGTCATTTTACATGTAAATATGGTAACTTATCATAAATTACCCAAAATTCATTTTTAACAATTTCCATAAATTTCCATAAATTTATGAAAATTTCTGGTCATTTACGGTAATTTTACCGGTAAATATCTTAACTTACCACAATTTACCTAAAATTAATTTTTAAGAATTTCCATAAATTTCCGGTAATTTAGGAAATTTTTCGGTCATTAATAGTAATTTTACAGATAAATATGGTAACTTACTATAAATTACCCAATCTTCATTTTTAAAAATTTCCATAAATTTTCGGTCATTTATGGTAATTTACGGTAATTTGATCAGATATAAACGGTAACTTTCTATAAATAACCGAAAAATTCTATTATCTGCAACCAAAATTTTCATTATTAAACTGTGACATCACTTTTCAGTCCCTAGGGAGTAAAAAGTAGAGATTTAGCCCGCTTCATAGGCGTTGAAAAGGGCTGAAATCATGCATGTGTCATAAAAATTCATTTAATTGGTTGAAGATTTAACTATTTTCTTGAAAATTGATGTTTTCAACTGGAAATTCAATTATTCCATTATTGGATGGAAAATGATCATTTTTAGTCAAAAATTAAAACATTTTGTTGAAAATATATGAATTTTGTCCTTTATATTCTCACTTCCGTGATGCAGTGTATGTGTAGCGGGCGTAAAGTGTTATGTAGCGGGCGTAAAGTTTCATGTTGGCCCGGCGGCGGAGTGCGCACGTGCGAACGTCACTGGGCTGGAAGCGGCCACATTACGCCTGCCTCACGTGCATGCAATGGCGCGTTTTCAAGGGGGGTCAAACAAAAATTAATTTTCAAACTGGAAATTTAACTACTCCATTATTGGATGAAAATTGATCGTTTTTATTCGAAAATGAACAAGTTTGGTTGAAAATATATGTATTTTGTTGTAAATTCGTCTTTTTAGGTAAAAAATTAATTTTCTTGATTGAAAATTGAATTACTAGGTTGAAATTTGAACTACCTTTTCAAAATTCATTTCATTATTTGAACATTGATTTTTTTGGTTGAAAATTCAACAAGTTGATTGAAAATTGATATATTTTGTTGTAAATTCGTCTTTCTTGGTCGAAAATAAATCTTCTTGATTGAAAATTTAACTGCTTGGTTAAAGTTTACATAACTTTGTTGAAATTTTTTTTTAAGATTCACCTCTTTGGTTGAAAACTTAACTATTTTGTTGAAAAACGAATAGAAGGGAAGCAAACATCAAAGGGCAAAAAGAATGTCATGATCAAGGGACTGAAAGCGAACAGTGAAACGGGGGAGGAAGAGGTTAATAATCTGATGAGAGATATAGGAGCAAAAGTGAGGGTGGAAGGGGTCAAGAGAGTAGGAAGAATGAAGGAAGGGAGGGAAGGCATATTTCTGGTGGCATTAGGGTGTGAGAAGGATAGGTTTGAAAAAATTGGGCAAAAAGAAGTTGTTGAATGGAAGAACAGAGAGAATAGAAGAAAATCTGATCTGGCAAGATAGGAGAAGAAAAAAGACTGATTCCGCTCAATCAGTCATTTTCTTCTCCTATCCTATCAGAAAATGACTGATTGAGCGGAGGGCATGGGCGGAAAGAAGGAACTGTAGCAGGCTAATAATAGGGAGAGATAGAATTTGGGTAAACGGAGAGATGTGGGTCTGGGACGAAGAAACAGAAGAATTGAGAGCTTGGCAAACAAGGCAGGAACAAGGGGAGGAAAAGTTAAATGAATTTAGAGAAAAAATAGAAAATGAGGATATAGGGAGTATGGAAGAAGAAGGAGTAGATTGATAAGGTAAGGGAAGAGGTGAGACCGAGAGAATAAAGAGAGGGGGTTAGGAGAGGCTGATGAGACGATGAATGCAGGTAAAATTAAGATAGGATGAAGCAGAATGTAAGAAAATGGAGAAAAGGGGAAATGAAAAAGAGGAACTCAACAGGAGAAAGAGAAAGCATGAAAGAATGATAAGGGAAAAAAGACAGAAGGAAAAAGAAAGGTACATGGAAGAGGTAGAGAAAGTGGTAAAGGAAGGGAGGGAATGGGAAGTGATACACATGGAAAGAGGGGGAAGGAAGGGAATAAATGAAGAAATCAAGATGAAAGAGAGGACGAAATATTTCAAGGGTCTATTAGGGGGCGTGGAAAATAGGGTAAAGCGAGAACGAAGGAAAACGGTAGCGAGGGATGAGGAGAGCGAAAACGATATTAGTAGTGAAGAGGTGAACGAGGCGATTGCAAGGTTGAAAAGAAACAAGGCCACAAGGCTGGATGGCTTGGAAAATGAAGCACTGAAATACGGAGGGTTACGGGTCAAAGAAGAGATGTGGAGGATTTGCAACAAGGTGTAGAGAGGAGAAGGGTGGCCGGAGGAATGAAAGACAGGGCTGGGAGTACCGTTGATTAATAAAGGAGAGGGCAAACGGGTGGAGTGGGTGGAGTAGGATACAAAATTTACGCGGAAGTACTTAGAAGGAGGTCGGAAAGACAGGTAGAAGAAAAGGGACGTATATGACACAACCAAGCGGGTTTTTGGACAGGGATGGGGACCACAGACAACATCTACGTGCTCAACTATTTAGTCAATAGGAACCTAGGGCGTAAGAAAGGGAAATTAGTCACACTGTTTGTAGATTTTAAGGCAACATTTGACTCACTTAACAGGAGGGTGTTATGAACGGCCATGAAAGAGAGAGGAGTAGACGAAGGTTTAACAGAGAGGAAAACAAAATATTTGTGGAAACTAAAATAAGGGGAAGATAGGAGAAAAGAAAGGAGAGGAATTCTGGACAGGAAGTGGGCTCAGGGAAGGGTGCGCGTTGAGTCCACTTCTATTTAGTTTTCTTCTGACAGCCTTAGAGGAGAAGATGGAGAGGAAAGGGAAAGGAGGAACAACAAAGGGACAACATTAGGAACAGGCAAGATGATGTGTTTCAGAAATAAAAAGCATAGAGGAGAATATGAATGGAAGATTAATAGCGTGGTGGTAGAGTTGGTTGAGGAGTTTTGCTACCTAGGATGTTGGTTTAAAACGAGAGCAGAAAGCGAGCTGTAGGTGAGAAGGAAATTAGAATGCGCGAGTGAAGTAATGGGACTAGCATGGGGTATAGATAAAAAAAAGGTTCAAGACGACTGGAGAATGAGATTATGAATGATCGATGGGCTAGTATGCTCAGTGTTAAGCTATGGAGTGGAAATTTGGGGTTGGAAAGAGCATAAGTGAGTGGAAAGTCTGCATGAGAGATTTTTTAGATGGGTCATGGGGGTGAGTTGGAGCTGTCCAGTTTATATGCTTAGGAAAGAAATAGGATGAGAAAAAATGATTGTCAGGCAACTGCAAAGTGTTTGGAATTTTGAAGAAAAACTAATAAGGGGAGAGGGTAGCAGAATTGCACAAGCGTATGCACGGTGGGTTGTGGATAAAGAGAGGAAGGGTAACATGGAACGTTCGAAATGGGAAGAGGAGAGATACGAAATGAGATTTGAATGTGGTACGCAAGTGAGGGGTAGAGAGTGGCAGGAAATAGAGGAAGAGATTACGGCAAGGCAAGGAGAGGAAAGATGTAAGAAAATCGTGGAGGCAAGGTACAACAACTGGTATCGAATGGTTAAGATGCAGGAGGAACCTGAGTACCTGAGAAAGATTAAAAAAGAGAGAAAATGGAATAGAGTGGTGAGATTTAGAATGGGAGAGGGTGTAAGAGCAAGCAGATAATAAATAAATGAAGAAGAGAATCTTTTTAGAGTGTGTAGGTATGAGCAGGAAACATGGTTGCATGCCTTAGAGAGGTGTACATGTGATGAAGGTTCATAAGTATATAAGGCTTGTTTCTAAGAATACATGTAATGTTTATGTGACTCTTATACCCGTAAAAGGGAGAGACTATAAACAAAATAAAGAAGAACTAATTTGTTGAGAATTATTTAATTTTTTTTTGTTTAAAATCAATTTTTTCAAATGCAAATTTAACTATTCCATTTTTTGTTAAAAAATGATTACTTTGAATTTAAAATTTAACTATTTAGTTTAAAATTAACTTTCTTGTTAAAAATTCATATTTTCGGTCTTTTTTGCTTTAAATTTCAACTATTTTGTTGAAAATTGGTCTTTTTTTATTGAATTCAACTGTTTTTGATTCAAGATTAGCATCCTTTCTTGCTTAAAATATCAACTATGTATTATATTTTTCGTTGAGAATTAATTTTTTTATTAAAAATTCAGCTACTTGGTTAAAAGTTGAACTTCTTTGTTAAAAATTTATTTTTTTGTTGTTGAAAATTCATAATTTTAGTTAACAATTCAAGTATATGTTGAAAATTGAACTAATTTGTTGAATATTTGTCTTTTTTGATAGAAATTTCGACCTTTTGGATTAAAAATTCAACTATCTTCTAAAACATTAGTCTTTTTGGCTTGAAAATTCAATTATTAGGTAGCTAATTCAAGTATTAGGTTAAAAATTCATCTTCATAGGTAGAAAATTCAACAATTTGGTTAAAAATTCATCTTTGTAGGTCAAAAATTTAACTACGTGGTTACAAATTCAACTATTTTTTTGAAAATTTAAATGTTTTGTTGAAAATTCATCTATTTTGTTAATAAGTCATGTCTTCAAAAAAGTTGGACTTTTTAGCTTGAAGATTCGACTATTTGGTTAAAAATGCAATTGTTTGTGGGTAAAGTTAATTCTTTTTTGTTTGAAGATTCGACCATTTGGTTGAAAATTCGTCTTTGTTGATTGAAAATTCGTCTCTTCTGGCTGAAAATTAAACTACTTGATAAAACATTCATTTCTTTCGCTTTAATGTTCAACTAATTGTCTGTCAATACAACTGTTTGGTCTAAAACTGTTTGGGGTGCCATGGAGTCATCCCCCCGCCCCGAAAACCCAGACTTACATTTGAAAGATTTTTTTAGCGATGTTCCCAACCAACTCTGTAGTCGCACCCCCCCCCCCCCTCACCGCCACCCGAAACCCCTACGTGGACTCGCCGGTGTTTACTAAAAAACTCGATTTTTTAGCTTGAAAACTCAACTGTTTCGTTAAAAATGTATCTCTTTTAATAGAGTATTAATATTTTTTGGTTGAAAATTCAACTATTTTGTTGAAAATGCAATTATATTTCATCTTAAAATCTGAAGCGTTTCATATTAAAATAAGTCGTATACTCTTGTATTAATTTCTCCTCTTCTGAGAGCATTTTGGGCTGTGAAGTCTGTTAAAATATTTTTCAATTTTGGGAAGGTGGAGGTTTTTCGTATTTGTGACTTCGAAATGGGGTTTCAAGCTTTGTGTGATGATCTGTGACGAAGAAGGGGAGGGGTGGAAAAAGTGTTCAAAATAGCGTGACGTATTTTTTGAACGGCCCTTTAGGGTATCTAATGCTAATGAAATTAACTAACGAATTGGGCATTATTTGACCAAATTTAAGATTGATTCATTAATGTTTGTAATAAATTACTCACTGTTTGATCATTCTGTCTCTCGGGTGAGTTTGTTATAAACAAAACTGTTGACAATGATAGCGTAGCGTCTGTTATGAGACGATTGTGATAATCTCTTATCATCAATATCGAATTGAAACGATCCATACTTTGCTTCTCTATCAGCTCCTCGTTTTCTGACATTATCGAAGTCACGGCCATCAAGAGCTACCTTTTTTGGTGTAAATATAACAGGATTGTTTGTAGCCGAAGGCTCTAATTTTATCTGCACCTTGTCAAGTTCCATCATTCGATCCTCGAGGTCATCGTCATCAATTCCATCGGCTGTATTCCTGCCTGGCTGTCCTAGATATTCATAATTCTCGTCCTGAATTCTTACAGCATCTTCCTCCAAGTATAGATTATTTAAACTTATATTGCAAACATGGACATAAATAATTTATATCGATGCTTATCAACTAAAGTGCACATTTAACTACAATGGGGTAAAGTCTAAAATTAAAGTTCCAAAGATCTTGCACTGTGGATACTATACAACTAAAAAAAATATCTAAAAAGAATCACTGATCGGCTCATTATCAATCAAAAGCTACTTCCCAGGTGAAAAAGTTATATATAGTTTATATATAGTGGGCAAAACATTGATATTTGTCATTTGTTTCATACAGAAAAATTTATAAAACAAATTAAAAATATCATTGTCTTCTCCACTATATATAAACTATATATAACTTTTTTACCTGCATGATCCTTATCTTTAAAAATAATTTTAAATAGTTTTAAACAATTAAAGGATTAGGAAGCAGGATCCAGAAAATTTTCAGCATCATCCATTATTTTCAGAAACTTTAAAAAATGTTGATATAAAAAAATACAAAAAAAGATATATCGGATTTTTTCAATAGGTATTCGAATTACAAATGAAAATAGACGTAAAACCAATTAAGACCAATCAAATTTTGATGAACTCCTGCATTTTACTGAATTTATCTGAATAGAAAAATGGGTTTATTGTATAAGAAAATCTTAAATATCTTTCCGCCGCGCGGGCACATTCTCCTGGCGTGCTGCGCGCCTTGTCATTACTTCTCCCACATTTTTGCATAGGACCAAAGATAAAATATCTTTGATGGGACTTTTAGAATTAAAAGTCAAACAACCATAAAAGATATTAAATTTATAAAATGTTGCCCCCCCCCCCCCCCCCGTGTTTGTCAAATGTCCACGTTTTGAGACCTTCTGAACCCGAAAAACCGGTTTTCGCGAATGTGTCTGGTCGGGCTGACTGCCTGTGCCTATCCGTGTCTGAACGTGCGCCTGTGTGTCGTTTTTTAGTCTTCAGTACGATAACTTTCGAACGAATTGAGAGATTAGATTGGCCTTTAGTATACTCTTTAAGTGTCCTAAACTGAAGGTCAAATTCGTTATAAAGCCATTTTTGATGAAAATTCGAAAAGTTAGGGCATTTTCAAAATTCTTGAGATCACTTTTTTCAAGATTTACAAATTCTATTTACGGATATTCTTAGTAGACAAAAAGGCACACAATTTATTTCCATGACTTTTTTCGATAAAAAACAAATTACCGATATGAAAAAAGTCACGAAGAGAAAAACGTTAATTTTTGAATACCCTAAAATATTGTCATAACAACTTTTTGAATTTTCTTGAAAAATTGAAAATTCAAATTTTGATCGCACAAAAAAATCATGAAAAAGCAAAAAATACCACTTTGTGGTCAAACTATACAAGATGCGAAAAAAGATTAGGAGACAAAAATTGTGTGTTATTTATAACAAATTTGTAGATCCCTTTTGGGTAAACAACTTTTGTCTATTCATTTTTTTCGAATCTTGTGTTCGTTTTCCAAAAATTGAAAATTAAAAATTTGTAATGTTATTTTTTACGATTAAAACAAAAGTTCGCGTCCGATAAAAAATGATTAACAATAAATTTGTAAATATTTTTTGGATAAAAAAAATGAATTTTTTATTTTAATCGCACTTTGTACGATTTAAACAAAAACTAAGCGTCGTATCAAAAAATTATGCATAACAAATTTGTAGATCTCTTTTGGGTCAATAACTTTTTCTACTCATTTTTTTTCGAATCTTGTGTTAGTTTTCCAAAAATTTAAATTTTTTAATTTTTAATGTTATTTTTTACGATTAAAACAAAAACTACGTGTCCGATAAAAAATAATTTACAATAAATTTGTAAATATTTTTTACGATTAACACAAAAATATGTGTCTTATCAGTTTCAAGAAAAAATTTTCATCTTTTTAAGACGAAAAATTTTACTCCTTAACATTTTTTTTATATCTCGTATAGTATCCCTGGAAAATGGCATTTTTGATGGATAAAACCTGAACCATTGTCAAAAATGGCTGGTTGACGAACTCGTTCTTTCTTTGTATGCCTTAAAAACGTGTGCCAAAGATTAATCCAATCTGATCAGTCTTTCGAAAGTTATCTTGCCTACAGACAGACAGACAGCCAGACTGACAAACACCTTCGTAAAAATCGTTTTTTCTGACTCAGAGGGTCTGAAAACGTTGAGATTTTATGTAAACCTACGAAGTCAAATTTTACATAAAGCTAGTACCTTCTCATTAGGATGAGAATGCAAAAATCAAATACACATTGTGGTAAGAGTATTATTTTGAAATCACATTTTTTGATACAACAATTTTTTTAATTTTATGGTAGTAAAACTCTTTTCAACCTTCTAGCAATTTTTTTTAAAATTATTATCATTCAATGAAAAAAAAAATATTTTCTTATTTTTTCGGATTTTTAGCAAAAAATGTCCATCATGCTGTGATATTGCAATCTTCAATTTTTATTTTTTTCGGAACAGTATACATTTTTTGGATCACGTCTTTTTTATTCTTCTTCAGCATCCTCAGTCTCAAAAGAAAGTTTTTATTCTTTCGTAAAATTGAAAATTCGATTTTTACTCGCTATCTAAAGCCGATTTTGAAAACCCATGAAATTTTAATCTTAAAATTCTCTGTCGATTTTCTGAGAATTGGCTAACTTTTTTACGTTAGACTTTAAATGCCCGTATTCAGATACTTAATATTTCGGAAACATGATTTTATTTTCTATTTTAACTCAAGATGTAATTTTTTATCGCAATCCACAGCCTAGCCTACTCGAATTTTAGGTTAGTGCCATTTTGAGATTGTCAACTTCCACATCCATTTTCTCTAAGCTGGATCAAAGATATCAGGCAAAGGTATCCTGGATATAGCTTCTTTTAATCAAACTTCTCTGCGATCAACTCAACAACATTGCTGCTTAGAAGTGGACTTTTTTTCATCTTTATAAATATTGATTTCGATTTGACGGAATACTTTTTCATTCCCCTGAAAATTCCTATTTGTTGGTTATCTAACTCAATACAGTGGAATACAAAAAAATTAGTAGTGAATTCAGACGAATGGAATAGAAAGATAATCAAAGGAAAACAATGGAATTCTACATCAAATTTCTATGAAAATCAACATAAATGAAGAGAATGTGATAGAATTAATTAATTTATAACTTGATTTGAAAAAAATGCAATGTAATTTGAGAGAATTCAACAGAATTCAGAGCAATTCTATGGAATTGATCAACGTTCAACAGAAAATCAAACAAAATGAGTGGAGTTTGACGCAATTCTGTGTATTTAACGCGATTTAGCGAAGTTCAACGAGTTGTACTAAATTCAGTGGATATCAGCAAAATACAATGGGATTCAGCAAAATTAAAAAAAAAAATATATTCAATAAGATTGAATGAAATTAAATTTAAATACAAAAATCAAGGGAATTCAATAGGATTCAGCATAATTCAATTGAATGCAAGAGCTTTAAATTCAAGTAAATTCATCGACATTAAACGTAATTCATCGAAATTCAATGAAATTTGACGGAATTCCTCATAATTCAATAGAATTTCATGAAATTTGGCTGATATATTTTTTTGAAATATCGCATAATTCAAATTTACACGGGTATAATATTTACTGGTAACTCTTCTGAGGAAAATATATATTTTTTAATAAAGTTACTTGCAGATATAGCGAAAGAGATTATTAATCAGTACAGTTATAGACAGCTAGGTTAAATAACAGTGTTTATTCAGTAAATTTAAAATAATGTTGGAAGTTGTGTGCAGATAAAAAATTTTATTTCAAAGAAAACAAAGAATTTCTGCAAATAATTGCCCTAATAGTAGAATCCTGGATCAAATTAATTATTAACAATTAAAAAATATATTCAATGCTGAAACCGTGATAACAAAAAAGTTTGTCAAGCTACGCTGACCTAACTTTACTAGAATAGTACATTTTTCCGTTTGTCTACTTTACATTTTCAATTTGGTAATAAAATTTACAAATATTTTAAGAACCACTCCAAATGATTAAAAAAAGTTTTTAAACCAATTTTGCTAATTATGTACATACATGTCCACATAGTGGATTTCCTTAAAAACTGTACCTATTTCCAAAACATTAAAAACAGTTAATAAATCCCTTTTTATACTGAAACAAAATTATTTAAATATTGATATTTCTCTTACTCATCATTTTCTACTATCTTATCGTACTCAATCTCATATTTTCTAATATTTTCCCTGGTAGATCTTCTATAGAATTCTGAAAGAAATGTTATATGTATCTATATTGTATAAGTTATTCCTTGTATCAAGTACTAAATGAAAAATATTTAAATTCCTTTTTATTTTGTAGATTTTAACAGATTTTAAATGTCTCTCGGATTCAAAAGCGTATTGAGATTTGCAGATACTATTTTGACAATTCAGTCCATTTTTTCAAGTAGTTTTAGAAAAAATCCACTCGCTGACAGAAGTGGAGATTTTTGAACGGAAGCGTATCAAGAGTTGAGAAGCACGCGATTCGTCCAAATCTTAAAGGAATTTTATTACTATTTATTATTATCCAAAATTAGAAATTTTGCATTGTACCTACAGAAAATTATTGACACCTACCTCTGAAAAATGTGCTTAAATATTTCGAAGAACATATTTCAAGCGTGTTTTTGGGGCAATTTTCGCAAGAATTATTTTCAATACACCCAGTTTTGAGTTCAAAAATTTTTCTAATGGTAGGCTTTGCTCAAGATTTTGTTCTTCAAAGTAGTAAGAAAACCAGCAAAAATGTTACCGAATCTGTTTATTTAAGAAAAAAAAATTAATTATAATTCATTACTATTAACAATATAAACAGATATTTAATTTAAAATGAAAAATTACCAGACTTTGCACTTTTTGAATACATCTTTTACCACTTTGATACAAGACTAACTTGAGTTACACGAAGCCTCGTAACGTTTCTGATCGCGGAAAATATACAAAAGCAGCGTATTTTCAAAAACATTTTCTTTGTTATGATTTACACACTTCACCAATGAAGAGAACAAGCCAAACGTTCTTGCAAACTATATATTTATTTCTCTCGAATTCTTTTATAACTGAAGTCTTTTCATTTATGTATCAAGAATGCTAAGCCCAATTAAAAATTAAATTAAATGAATCATTCTTAAAATTGAATGTTTTAAATGAAATCTTTAAAATTTGTATTTTTTTACAAATTCAATTTCAAATTAGATTGAGAATCGATAAAGTAATTCTAATTCTGATACATTCACTCAAATCAATGACATTTCGACAAAAAAGTTTCGGACTTTAAAAGTATGATATAAAATTTTACCTTTAAATATGAACATTTTTCAAGAACATTTTCTTGGCAGAAAAATGTAAGTTGAATAAGATAGGGAAAATATTTTAATTCAAAATTAAAAAATTAGTTAATGTGCTCTGCAATTTAATTTTACAATCTCTGCAAATATTTTGTTACAATCCACAATTTTTCATTTTGTTTTCAGTATGTATAACCACCTAAAATCTCTAAACTTTTAATTTTTTATTTTGCAGATTGAAAAAAATGTTAGCCACTAAAATGAAATTTATGTGAGCCAATCCAATGAGTGAATTAGACAATTTGGGAGACAATCCTGCGGAACCTGTACCGGATGTAGCTACAGCTGCAGAACCAGGCCAACCTGTGGAACCAGAATTGGAACCAATTTTTTCAGAACCTCAAGAAGGTTCCAAATTACTCACTGATTAATAAATCATTCGAATATGTCTAAAAAATTTGTAACATTTAATTTATTAATTTAAATTCTTCTAATAAAATTTTCAAAATTCGAATTGTATAAATAATTTTATAATTCTTTAACGATTTAAAAAATACATATTTTAAGGAACTTCATCTTCTGGGAATAATCAAAACCACGAGGTAGAAGAATTGTTAAGACGAAAACCCATAGTATCAGTTAAATTTCCCGGTAATTTAGACATTTTTTTGGATTTCCTGCTCTTTCGCAGAAATTTCATTTTTGACATTCACTAAAAGTTTCTCATTTTATTGAAAACAATTAATCTTTTTTGTAGTTTCAGACGACGATGAAGCCGGAGACGAAAATTTAGAAGGTGAAAGTTTACTAGAAATTGATAAAGCCCTTCATTTTTATGAAACGCTACATCCGTCAATTCAATTTTTGAACTCCTCAAATAATAAAAAGCAAATACATAAAAAATTCTCCGATAAATTTACACAGACTTTTTTCAAGTTTATGAAAAATTTATCTGATCGGCGTTTCATAGAGATTATTCGACAAGAGGTAAACCATGAGGATAAATCTTTGATTTTTTACTGTTCATCGAGCAAATTGCTACTTACTTTTCAGTCGTGAATATTAAAAAGAGTATGCAAATGTAAAATAAACTATACAAATTGTAAAACTTCGAATGCAGAACATTTTTCATGCCTCTATTGGTTCTTTTTGTACCTTATTTTTTATTCCGTTGTAGTTTTTTAATAACAAAATTTTTTATGTTTATTTTTCAAGTAAAAAAAATGACATAAAATTATCTTCAGTTTTTGAGAATTTCTTAAAATGAAATTGGGACTTTGTATACCATCTATCGGGCGTACT
The DNA here is from genome assembly GCA_932195095.1 of Andricus curvator. Classification (NCBI taxonomy): domain Eukaryota; kingdom Metazoa; phylum Arthropoda; class Insecta; order Hymenoptera; family Cynipidae; genus Andricus; species Andricus curvator. The sequence continues at coordinate 130,829 of CAKNYM010051924.1, read as the reverse complement.
TCGCAATACTTGATGGAATACGTAATCATTTGTACATTACTTTTCATGGTTTTCATATTTACATTCAGATTTTACAATATTAATACTAATTAAAAATTTAAAAATAAGGTTTATGAAAGTAAAAAATAGTGGAATGAAAGACGAAACTTATTTAATTTTCAAGGCAATTTAGTGCAGCAGTAGTTACGGGCGGTAATAGTAAGACAGCAAAGGTAACGAAACATCTGACTATAAAGTTCTGTACCGACAATTTTTCTTTTTAGGAAAATTTCGCAGATCAGTTGACTAAAATTGATAGAACTCATCACATTTTCTTTGCTGAAACCTAAAATAATTAATGGATAATTTAATACTTTAAAAAAATTTTAAGTTAATTAATCAGTCATATTAAAATAAAAGTATCAAACTCAAAATCATTTTTATCATTAGAAAGTAACTTTTTCCTCATTTTAATAATGTAAGGACCAATTCAACTATTTGGTAGAAAATTCATATATTTTGTTAAAAAGTCATGTTTTGGGTAGAAACTTATTCTTCTTTGTTGAGAGTTCAACTTTTTGGTTGGGAATTCAACTATCTTGTTAAAAATTATCTTTCTTGGTTGGAAATGAACTTTCTTGATGAAAATTCAACTATCTTCTAAAAAATTTGTCTTTTTGAAAAATTTAACTATTTTTTTTAAGTAATTTTGTTCGGAAATTCAACTATGTTCTTAAAAATTAATAATAAACCTGGGTCGGAGCAGTTTTGCGGAACGAACGTGTTTTTTAAATAAATAACACGACAATTCTAGATCAATCTAAAAAATCTATACCTCCTTCCCAACACTACTATTTTCCAACCGAGCGAGTCACGCCTATCCCGAAAGGGAAACGGCTTAATGGTATTATAATAATAATAATAATTTCATCAACTGTAAATTTAACTATTCTATTTTTTGTTTAAATTAATCGTTTTTAGTTTTAAATATTCAACTATTAGGTTGAAAATGAACTTTTTTATTGAAAACTCAACAATTTCATTGAAATTTTATGTATTTTCTTGTCAATTGGTATTTTTTGGCAGAAAATAATTGCTTGGTTAAAAGTTAAACAACTTGGTTGAAAATTCTTTTTTTAACCTCTTTGGTTGAAAATTTTACTATTTGGTTGAATCTTTAAATATTTTTCGGAAAACTTGTCTCTTTTACTGTTAAGTTCATCTATTTGTTTGTTAATGCAACTGTTTGGTTGAAAATTATTTTTTTCTTTTTGAAAATTCGTCTTTTTGTGTTGAAAATTTATCTCTTTGGGTAGAAATGTGTTTTTGGTTAAAAATTCAACTATTTTGTTGAAAATGCAACATATTTCGGCTTGAAATGTCAAGAATTTAAAGTGTTTCGTATTGAATTCAATATGTTATCTACAATAATTTTATTTAAAATAATTTATAAACGTAAAATCCGTCCTTAGCTAACGGCTACGTTATACATTTGGGTGAAGGATGAGGTCAAAGAAGCCCAAAATACGCGTAGTTTATGGGTGGCTCATAACTAGAAAAATGTTCCGTGTGACAAGATAGTGGCTTGGCGCCGCCAGGCCTTCATAAAAAGTACTCTGGCGGCGCCAGGATCCGCCAGGCCTCGACCTCACCACTGGACATGATATAAAATATTTGTTATACAGTTTATTTAAATTTATCTCATTCATTTATTATATTATTTATTTTACTTATTCATCTTATTTTTATTTAAATAAACTTTATAAAATTAATTTGATAAAAGTATTTGAATTTCGCGCCAAGCTTCAGAACCCGTGTTCCACGTTCCAGTGTCTGACGTTCAGTTCCGTTCCACGGTGATCAGATTCAATATTTTGTCAAGAACGCGGAATTGCCAGGATTTCAGTTTGATCTGAAAATGGTTTTTCCTTTTTAATTTATCTTCGCACATGTGTCAGATTTCATAAAATACTAGTATTTCTTCCAAATAAAATGCTCTTCGTGTTGTAAAAAGAACTAAACTGCCGTTTTTATCCATTCAATTAAAGTAAGTACTTATGTTTCCTCTATTAATCTCGAAACTCTAGAAATAATATTCATTTGTTGCCATTTTTGCAAATTATTATTCAGTCTTAAAATAAGTTTCGTAGAATTTCACATTTTGGTTAAAAAGCTAGGAACTCATTCATTTTATAATTGTTTCAAGCATGAACACATTTTGAGGTTATTTTGCATCTGAATAGGGGTTTGCACTCGCGCATTTCAACCTCAATAGAACGTGTCGTCTGCTTGCTCTAAAATTCTGATTTCGTAATTTTTTATTTACCGGCTCTTATTTCCTTATTAAAGCAATATTTGTATTAACTTCTTGAATTAATTACAATAAAGCAATTGACTAATTAGCAAAATATATTGCATTTCTTGTCGGATAATTTAATATTTATCATTGACATGTCTATATTATATGAAATGTCAAAGTTCAAGATCAGCAAATAAAAGCTAAAAGTTGTGAGGCCTTTTTTACTTTCATACAAATATATTTTCATGTACAATTTAATTACTTTCGAATTTGGTGTAGAGTATAATCGCCACAAATATTTAAAAAGAATTAGATTATCCCCAAGGTATTGAAAATTCTGTAATAAATGATTTTTTTTGTGTTATTCACGCACAATTTTTTTCCATCAAACATTTTTCATAAACCTATCAATTAATTATGTTCTTTACAGCATATAAAAAAATACAATGGGTAATACATTGACTGTGGCATCTGTAAATGCAACGGAGTTGATAATCCCCGTAACTGAGGCGACTATTACAAAACCTAAAAGTCACGTCGGTAAAACTTTCGATGGGGAACCACCACCAGAGTGTCCGATGCACAAACCAGCTCAGAAACCTGAAAAATTTGTTAGCGAGTGTCCTATCGATGACATGAAGGATAGCGACGTAAATCCACTAAATATGGTGAGAAATTTTACACCCTGCCTTTTCGAATATTTTCTTTTTGTTCCCTCTCAGACTGAAATTTTCTCAGGCCTCACAGACCGGTCCCTATATCCCCTATTGTACCCTAAATTCAGTTGAGATCCCTAAAGTAGCCTATTTTCAAGATTTGGTCTCTATGGTTCCCTATTTGCAGCCCATAACAAACCTTTAAAAAAATGTATAATATGATTGAAGCTTCCATGAGTCAGGGATTTTGAGAAAAAACACCAAAAATTAGAGAATTTCTATAAGAAGTAACTCTTTTTTTTCTCAAATCACTTTTTCAAATGAAAAGATCATATTAGTCACTTTTTTTCTTAAATTAACTCATGGGTTAACTTTAAAAGATTATGAGGAATTTTTGAATAATTTCATTAATTTGAACGGATTTCAAATCGTTTGAAATATTTTAGGATAAAGAACTTTCTAGAATTTCGGAAGATATGATTTTACAAGACCTATGAAGTCTTAAGATATTTAAAAAAATTTCACGTTATTTTATAAAGTGTCCGAGGATTTTAATGGGATTTTATAATAGTTTTGTAGATTTCAAAGAATTTATTCGCGAGAAATAAGGTATTTTGTAGGATTTCAAAGGATTTTAAATATTTTAGGGAATCTTAAACAATTCCGAGAAATTTGCAATTGATTTCAATAATTTGAAGGAATTTCAAAGTGTGAAATATTTTAGGATAAAGAATTTCAGAAGGTGTGGAACGATTTTACAGAATCTAGGGTAAACGTACCAGTAGTCGGACAAATAGCGTTACCCTCATATTTAAAAAAAAAAGATTCACATTTTCGGACTCTATATTCAGGGGCGTAGCGAGGGTTGGAGGTGGGTGACACTCTCCCAAATGGTCGTGCCGAGTTGGCTTTTTCGGGATTTTTGGGTAATTCGACACAATAAATCTTCACAGTCGGCAAAATCCACTTATTGAGTCGGCATTTATGACAATACTCACCCCCCAAAACTCAATACGCTCGCTACGCCCCTGTCTATATTTATTTATAAAATTTATCTGCTATCTCTTTTCAAGTCAAATTCCATTTTAAAAGAAAGAAAAAGGTTTTATGGAAAAAGTGAAGACAACACCGAAGGTCGGACAAGGTTTTCAGTGGTCGGACCGTATACGTTCCAATAGTCGGACAGTATTTTTATGTATCACTTTCTATTTAAAACAAATAGGCTCAACAATACACTACTTAAAATACTAAAAGTAAAAATGTTTAATCCAAAATGCGTTTTAAATCAAGTAATTGAAATTATAGAAGAAATTGAACAAAAATGTGAAATTGAATCTATTATATTTCAGTTCGTAATGAAAAATTCAGTTATTTTTGTCCACTTATCGAAGTTTTACAACAAAATCGGATAACAATCAAATTGATGTATCTAAGTCGAGGTTAGATAGGTTACGATTTAAAAACAATGTTTACATTTTTATGATGTCGAATACACAAACAAGTTTTTTTTCACTATTTGAAATAATAATGTTATCTGAAAACAATTGAATGATAAATTCTATTTAAAAGAACTTATAACTACGTTTTATTTATCTCCTGATCTTAGTCTCCGACTTAAAGAAGCACTGAAAAAAGGACGTTTACGCTACATGTCGGACAGACTGTCCGATCTCAGGGTAAATTAAAAAATTCTGCATCTTAGTTCGGACAGATTAAAAATCTCTAAATACACAATACATAAATTGAATTTGCCAAGGATTTCAAAAAATTCAAGTCTGCCACGTTTGGAAAATGCAGCTATTTGAGTCAAAACTTAATTAAAGTAAGTCATAACTTCAAAATAAAAATGTTCTATTTTCTGACACAGGAAACAGCACACATACCCAAAATGGCGATAAAGGCTAATAGGCTTACTAGACATTTTCCATGCCATAAAATAAATAGAAGTTTACATAATTTTTTCCCTTGTGTGTGACTAGAAAGTATGCAGAATGCAAACATCTATTTACTTTTTATAATTATAGCTTATTACACTATTCTTACTATAAAATATAAGAGACTGTCCGACCACTGATACGTGTCCGGAGACTGGTACACTGACCCAATAAGGTTTTAAGATATTTAAAAACATATGACACATTGTTATAAGTTTTTCGAGCATTTCAATAATTGTAAGGGTTTTTTTAAAGCTCAAAAAATATTTTCATAAATTTTCCAGGATTCTAAATAATTTATTCAAGAGAACCCCTGAATTCTTATTAATTTATCCTGAATTCTCTTATATCTTTGGACTTCTTTTGAATTTTTTTAATTCACTTCAATTCTTCTAAATTTACTCAATTCTACTTCATTCAATGGATATTTTTGAATTTTTAAAAGTTTTTATTTAATTGATCCCGAGGATCAATTGATAGAATGATCAAAGGATTTGAAATATTTTAAGGTGTTTTTTCAAATTCCTTGGCATTTTCAAGAGCTTTACAAAATTGCAAGGGATTTTAAAGAATTTCCTAGAATTTCGGAAGATACGGAAGGATTTTGCAGGACCTGTAAGGTTATAGGATATTTTAAAAGATTCCAAGGGAATTTATCAGATTTCCGAGGATTTCAATGATTTTATGGGGCTTTGAGATCTCTCAAGGTATTTTATTAAATTTTCCAGGATTAAAGGAAGTATCGTCAAATTTCATGTAATCTCACGGGATTTTATAATATTTTAATGGACTTCAAAGAATTTATTCACAAGAAGTGAGGGATTTCGTAGGGCTTCAAAGATTTCAAGATATTTTCAAATATTTTTTGCAATTCATTTGGAATTCGTCCTAAATTCTTATTTATTTATCCTAATTTCTTTAAATTCTTTCGAATGCTTCTCAATTCACTCAGTTGTACTCAATTCAAAGGATTTGTAAACAGTTTTTTTAATTCATCTTGAAGTCTTCAAAACTCACCCTAAATTAGGCATTTCATCAAATTCTTTTAAATTGTCGTTAATTTTTCTAAACTCATTGCAAACTTACTCAATTCAACGAATTTTTTCATATTTTAGAATTGTTTTGAATTCACTTGATTGTTTTTTTTTTTAATTCACTTTGATTTTTATATACTTAAATTACTCTAATTTATCCTGAAGTCTCTTAACTTCACGTTGAATGCTTAGGCATTTCATCACATTCTTTTGAATTCCCTTGAAATTTTCTAAGCTCATTTCAAAGTTACTGAATTCAATGAAGTTTTTTCATATCTTTAAATTGTTTTCAGTTCATTTGAATTTTTTGTATTCACCTTGAATTTTTATCAATTTCATCGAATTCTTCTCGTTTACCTTAAATTCATCTGAATTTATTCTAATTTTACGGAAATAAATGGAATTTTTTTGTTTTAAAAATGTTTTTCAATTCATTTCAATTTAACTTGAACTGTTTTGAAGTCTTATGAATTTATCCTGAATTTGTTACGCTTTGAGAGCGCGAAAAAAGTACCCTATGAACGTGACAAAAAGTACCCTTGATTCCTATATTTTATCCCATAGCGACTGTGAGACCTGTTTTCTGTAAATCGATACCAATATCTTTGTCGATACCCTGAAATTTAATGAAAGTGAACAATCCCAGATGCCTCCAGCCAATCAGAAACCAGCACCAGACCAGCCATTCGCCCTGCCAACAGAAAGACAAGTGTCCACAATACCAAAAGCAGCAGGTGAAGGCGAATTTTGGGTATACCCTTCACAGCAAATGTTCTGGAACGCTATGTTGAGAAAAGGCTGGCGCTGGAAGAGCGACGACATTGCTCCTAAAGATATGGACGACATAATTAAAATCCACAACGCCAATAACGAACAAGCGTGGCAGGAAGTCCTCAAATGGGAAGCGTTACACGCTCGCGAATGTATGAACCCTAAACTTAAAAGTTTCGGAGGAAAAGCTAAAGATTATTCTCCTCGAGCGAGAATTCGAAATTGGATGGGGTAATTAAATTATCTCTCAATATCACCTTTTTACAAATCGGTACCTCCATATTAAAAAAAACCTCTCTCGGAGTGCACGTCTAATTCTAAAGCGACCATTATGGCGTTAGTCGTCTAAACTCTAAATAACCACTGTGCTTTTTGAGTTGTTCACTCATTTTAGTACCTATGCGGCAAACAGAGGACTCTCTAGTTTGGTAAATTATTTATAATTATTTTGAGTGCTTTGAATTCTACGTAGTTTTTTGAATTGCTTGGATTTTTTTTAACTCTTTCAAACTCTTTTCAATTCTTTTAACTTCCTTGAAATCTTCTGAATTTCTCCGAAAATTCTTGAAATTTTCCAAATTCCTTGGAATTCCCTCATTTATCTGTTTCCCCGGAATTCAATTAATTCCAAGGACTTCCAAATAATGCAAAGAATTCAGAGAAATTGAAGGAGTTCAGAGAATTAAAAAAAAATCAGATAATTCACAGGGATCACAGTCCTACCCCTTTTTTTAGCTCATCCCATTTTTCCTCCTTAAATTTGAAAAAAAAACACCTAAAATCGAGAATTTTTACCGAATTTTCCGCTTTTCCTTTTTTTTACAGGTTTTCGATTCATTTTTCTGTTAATTTTGTATATTTTTAGGTCATCGACGAAAGCGAAGAAATTGCTAACGATTTAATCGAGAAACTAAACCCGAAGGATAAATCAATTCTGTAGTTGCAAATCAAAAACAGCTTTTTAGAGGCTTCACGGGCCAAAATGCTCTAAAATAGGGGAAATAAGGAGGCTTTTCACGAAAATTGGGGAAGAAGTGTTTTTAAATAAAATTAAAATTCAATTTTAAACGCTTCCAGTCGAATTCTCAACCAAAAATATCAATTTTAACCAATAATATTATTTTTCAACCAAAAAAGACAAGCTTGCAACTAAAATGATGAATCTTTAACCCAAAAAATCAATTTTTAACCGAGTAGTTCAACTTTTGATCAAGTAATTGAATTTTCAATCAAAAAGGATGAATTCTCAACGAAAAATTTAATGTTTAATATTCTAATAAAAAAGATTTTAATTTTAAATAAAGAACATTTTAATTCATAAAAAAATACGATTTTTAACAAAATAGATAGAGATAGATTCTCGACTAAAAATGTCATAGTTGATATTTCAATCGAAAAAAGTTGAATTTGTAATAAAAGATGGTTGAATTCACCCAAAGAATGAATGAATTTTCAATAAAATAATCGATTTTTCAGTCAAGGAAAGAAAGTTCAACCTAATTGTTGAATTTTCAATCAAAAAGGATGAATTCTCAACGAAAAATTTAATGATTAATATTCTAATAAAAAATATTTGAATTCATAAAAAAATGCGATTTTCCTACCAAAATAGTTGAATTTTCAACAAAGTAATTCAATTTTTAACCAATTATTAAAATTTTCAACCATCAAACATGAATTCTCAACTAAAAATGTCATAGTTGATATTTTAATGAAAAAAATTTGAATTTATAATAAAAGATAGTTGAATTCATCCAAAGAATGAATGAATGAATTTTCAACAAAATACTCAATTTTTCAATCAAAAAAGATTTTTCAGTCAAGGAAAAAAAGTTCAACCTAATTGTTGAATTTTCATGCTAAAAAGACGAATTCTGTACAAAAACCTTGAATTTTGAACAAAATTGTGAAATTTTGAACAAAATAATTACTTTCGAACAAAGTATATCAATGAGCAAAATAATTACTTTCGAACAAATTATATCAATGTCCACCAAAAAAGATGAATTCTGAACGAAAAATAAAATAGTTACGTTTTCAACCAAATTGTTGATGTTTCAACAAAATAATTCCCTTTTTAAGCAGTTAATAAAATGTTCTACCATGAAAGATTAATTCTCCACAAAAAATGTAACAGTTGATATTTCAACAAACAAAACTTTTAAAATAAAAAATTGTGTTGCATTATTAATTCTTATTAAAAGATAGCTGAATTCATTCAAAGAAGATGAATTTTCAACAAAATATTTAATTTTTCAATCAAAAAAGATCATTTTCAAACAATTAGTTGAATTTTAAACAAAAAAGCATGACTTTTGAACAAAATAAGTACATTCAGACAAATAATATAATTTTTCGCCAAAAAAGATGAATGCTCAACCAAAAACAAAATAGTAAACCCTCTCAACAAAAAAAAAAGAACTTTCAACCAGAAATAGTTGGATCTTCTTATTGGGTTCTATATGTATAACCCATTAACGACGAAAATTTTTTTATTCAATTTCAAGCCTCATTATTATAATTAAGGAGTGAGAATTGTTGAACGAAAACCCTGTTCCCTACTATTTTCGGGTATGCGCTTTCAGAATCTGAGCTCAAAATTGGAATATCACCTCCAGAAAATTAAATATGGCGGCTTTTATGACAAAAAATATGCAAATTTTGAGAAAAAATTTTTTTCATGATTTTTTCACATTAAAATCGCGAGAAAACTTGACACTTTCTTCAACCATCGGTGCAAAAAAGTCGTTTTATTATTAGACAGACAGTATATTTTTGGTTTTCATCATAAAAGTCGTTATCATTTTCAAAATGGTGATTTTTCAGTTGAAAATTTTGAAAAAATATATTTGTGTGGACGCTTCACTCAGATTCCAACGAATAGTGGTGAAAGCGGCTTTACATAGATTTTTGGGGTCGCTAAATCCGAATCAAGTGTCAGATTTTCGAAATTCAAGTTGGCGGATCCAATATGTCGTTAATGGGTTAATTCAGTTCGAATTCAAGTGGAAAAAATTGAGCTGTCTACTGATAAAAATACATTGTCTTGAAGTCAAACGTGAACATTTTTAATTTTCTGCTGCTTATCTCGTATTCAATCTTTGATCTTCTTGAATCTTTTTCTGGTGCATTTTTGTCAGTAGAAAGTGCAGGTTTTTCACAGCTAGCCAACAAAATTTGTAAACACAAAAGTGCTTAGAAAACTTGCTAAAGAAAAGGCGCTCACAGAAAAAAACAAAAAGTAAAAAGAGATTCAGGTAAAAATGCTGAGGGCAATCTTTGCATGAAAAAAAATAAGATCGGCAAAGTTAATATAAAAGATCACTAGTTTTTCATTTTTCATTGTTTATTTTAATTTTTCAGTGCATGT
>CAKNYM010051924.1:56364-120686 GCA_932195095.1 Andricus curvator | reverse complement strand
TTTCTTGTCTTTTGTGTTGGTGGGTGGGGGGGGGGGGGGGGGGGGGCGCCATTTTATTCGTTAATAAAGTTTCAATAATATCTTTATTTCAGCGTATGGAATTCCATACACTGACTATTAGAGGATACTTTCGTACAATATTCATGAGATAATTAAAAAGTTTTTAATAATAAATGAAATCATTTTTAATCCTCTTTTTACATAAAATTGGACTACTGAGCCGCTGTGTTCCCTGAATTCAAGGAATGAAAGGAGTTTAGAGAATTCAAGGAATTAAAGGAGTTTAGGGAATTCAGAAAATTGAAGGAATTTAGAAGATTTCAAGGAAGTTAAAAGAATCTAAATAATTCCAAGCAAATTAATAGAATGTGAATTTAAAATAATTCCAGAGAGTATTAATTACGCTCTGAGAGAGGTTTTTTCAACATGGAGGTATCGAACTATTTTATACAAAAATAATTTTCACAGAGTAACAAAACCTTGTGTATTTTAGATACGAATTGCCATTTGATCGACACGACTGGATCGTTGACAGATGCGGAAAAGATGTAAGATATGTTATAGACTATTACGACGGCGGAAGCGTGGATGCTAAATACAAATTCGCTCTTTTGGACGTACGACCTGCGATGGACTCATGGGAAAATATTTGGGATCGAATGAAAGTCACCTGGTGGCGATGGAGATACAGTAGAAATGAAGATCAATCCGAATCCTCCTCCCAAGTTCACTGAATCCCGTCATAATTCTCTAAAGATTTGTGTTTAATTATAGTATTTTGCGTTAACTTCACCGTGTACTGTTAATAAAAAATGACAATGTTACGTTCAAAAGTCATATCAATGCTTCACGTATAGACAGGGTATCTAGCGATTATTAAGAACAAAATTGAAAGTGTTTTCCAGGTAATGAATCAAGTTTTTCCACGTCAACCACGTCAAATAATTAAATAACCGTTCGCTACATCTAGAAAATAAGTCATTTTTGTTTTTCTTGCCAAACCATTTTTGATGAAAACAGAAGCATAAATAAATAATTATATATTCTATAATCAATTTATCAATTACAAAAAGAAAGTAAGCAAGGAATAGAACAATAATTAAAATGTATGATTTCCAGGTTTTCAAGGTCGCTAGACATCCTGCTCTATAGTCATCGCGAATTTTAAGTCGAAACGTCGAAAACGCAAAAATAAATTTTAATTGAAGTGTACAAAATTATTATCTTTTCAGCTAGATTCTACAACAATCACCCAGCTGAAAATATTTCCCACACTTGATCTAAGGATCTGAAACTTGAACATATTTCCCCTCTATCAAAAATAAATTTCCTGATTTTAATTGAGAGTTCGCTCCCAACTCAAGTGTACATATGGAAAACGTTGATGAACTTAAATGTGGGTTAAGAAATATAACAACAAGCTTTAAATATTGTGTTCATTATTGATAACTCCGACGATATAACATTTCTAAATATAATGATACATTTTTTCCTTTTTCCTTAACACTGTGCAGACTATTCACAATAATAATCTGACCAAAGTTTCGAAAAGCATCTATCGTAGTTTTCGATTAAACTCCACTTTTCAGAAGTTCAACCTAATCTTTTAACAAATGTCTTCTCGATAGTATCTATACTATATCTTAGTGTTTATATTGCAAGACACTTTACATTTACACTGCGAAGACTGCTTTTAAGAGTGGTTTGGCCTCTCGCTATCCACTTATTTCCAACTCGTAAAAATACAAGTAATCCTCTATAAGTAACGAGTAATCCGCCGTGTACCACTTGGCAGTTAGTTTAAATTCGTCTTGAGATTAAAACTTTTTACAGTAGGTGATGTTTACGCTAGAATATCTGAATAATGCTCGCAATTTCTCATTAGAAGCAGCGCTTTCCCTGAAAATCTTCGTTGCTTTACAATTTCGTTTCTATTCTTTATGAAATAAAAACAAGTTTCAGTAATTATAAAGCATTCACAAATATATACTTCTCACAAATAATCCTGTAACTCTGTCTTCAAAACAGTGGAAAATAGTTACTATCTATACATTTACAGTTTTACTTATTTCACCTAAGCCGGTTTGGCTCACCAAAATTAAAAGTGAATTTAAAAAATACATAAACTGAGTTAAGTTTGAAGATACTATGGTGTAATGATAGATCAATATACTAAGTTTCAGAATACAATGACATTCCTCGCGAGGCGCATGAATACCCCACAAATTATACTTTCCCTAATATTCATTATACCAAAAATCCTGTGACTGGATCACTATTTTACATAATTTTTATTACACTGAATCACTATTTTGCATAATTTTTATTTTACCGAATCACTCTTTGTCATCATTTTTACTCAGCCGCATCGTCTTCTTCTTTGCTTGTGGCTTCTTAGATGCAATGAACCATATCTTACTCAAAAATAATTAATGTAATAATATGCGAATTCTGAATAATCCAGTAAGTTTTACTGAGTTTCTAGAAGAAAGATCCTGGTATGCTCAAAACTCTTAAAAAAGCCTTTGAATAACATTTAAAACTCGATGCATGTAATTGATGGAGTCAGCAACGTTGATTGCAAATAACTCATTCATAAATCCATTGTCCACATCTCTGAAGGTTCCGAATCGCCATTTAAAATAAATTTCATTTTTCATAAAAATTACGTCCGCATGACAATAATGGCACGAAATACAAGTCGGCCAAAGTTTCCCAAACAGAATTTTTAATTTGCATTTCTGATTGGCTAATTTGAATTTCGTGCAACTATTTTTATACGGCTGCCATTTTTATGAAAAATGAAATTTCTGTTACATGTTGATTCGGAAGAATAAAAATTATAACAAATCAAAATTATGGCGAATGGTTATTCGGTAAAATAAAAATTATGCCAAATAGAAATTCGGTAAAATAAATATCAAACACTAACTCGGAATAATAAAAATTATGTCAAATAGTATTTTGAAAATAGAAAAATTATGGCAAACGGTAATTCGGAATAATAAAATTTTGGAAATATTCATGCGTCCCATTCCTCTTTCGCTCGACTTTCAAATCCGAAGGCAAGTAATGCGAATTTTCATGTTAAAATTGACATAAAAAACAAAGGGAGTTACAAAGAATTGAATGATATATAAAAAAGTCGATTACAATTTCATCAACAAAAAATAAAATGTCTACCACAGGGTTTCTCGATGATTTTAGACATTTTTAATATTTCCGGTCAAACCTCAAAGGTAAATAAAACTTGAAAATGTTAAGGTAGTGTTTCGTGTCAGACCAAAAAAGAATAGGCAAAATAGGTATCAGCTTATAAAAGCAGTCTTTGTAATTTAAAAGAAATAGTTTTAGATTTCTGCCAGAAGAAAAATTAGAAATAACCGAAAAATGATATTTTACTTATGAAACAACCCTGTGGTAATTTCTAAACAGAATGATGGGGCAAATAGCGGAGACAAGTACTGGAGCCACAGAGGCAAGTTGTTTCGCTGAGATTTTGGACGGAGGTATCAACCCCTTCCGCGTAATGGAAAGTTATTTCCTCTCCAATTTCGATGTCCCGTCTTGCAAATAAACACAGTCGCGGTGAGGCTTTTTCAACCCGAATAGGCACAAGGTTTGCGTTCGGTTCACAGCTGTGATTACAATATCTGCCGATATTTCCAAAATATTTTGGATCTATACAAGTCGTAACAATTTCTTCCCCGACATATTCGGAAATAACGATAACATAGTTCATACTTTTTCTATTCTCTTCAAACCTTCGCCTAGCCTCTTCAATTCCAATAACTTCACCCGCATACTCGCAGATAAATTGGCCTTTTTTTATGAACCCACTTGTGCAAAGTCCAAGTCCTCGTCCTTCTGATTGAACAATCGAGAGGCAATTTAATGGGCCCTTTTGTACTAATCTGTTCCCGCAATTTTCTCTGCAGTTGCAATTAGCATTGCACTCGATTATCGGTCCCGATTTATCATCGATGAGACGATCGTTGATGTAATTTTGATTTTTACGAGTGCAGGCACACTGAGTTGCCAAACACTCTGTTTGGCATTCACAACCGATTGTAAATTCCGACTCAAATTCGTCAATATCTACTCCTGGACCTGGTATATTACATTCTGTATACATAACATCCGATGTGAGGTGGTTGTATTCGTCCGTAGAATTCTTCACAGCCATGCTTATCGTGACTGCAGGTCAACGGAAGAGCTGAAGTAGGTCGAGAGACGCTTCAGTGAAAAGCAGCACAGAAATAAAAGAAAAGTTTTTCTTTGATAAAATGCGTTACCAAAGGCTGGGTCGGGAATCAGGCCGGACGTTGAAAACTATCTGGTTAAATAACTGACCTTCACAAGCCCCTTAACCGATGACTTTAAGGATTCTATAGTTTCAATTGATGGTAATGGAATGGTCTTGTAACCCACGTACAGCACTGCGCCTATGAACGAGGCTCTTATTGTGAATCCAATTATTTTACTGGATAACGCTCGTGGTGGCACTCTGAAAGAAAAAATTCGTATGAATTTATGTCTGGCTGAGGGTGGCCACTCAAATAGGAGAAAAAAATTCCCGGTCATTTCCCGATTTTTTTCTTGGTTATTAAAATTAAAAAATATTCAAGCTTTTAAAGATGCAGTTTTTTAAATTTATAGCCTTCTAATTTGAATAGGTTTAATTCTAATGGATGTGAAATTAGTCATTATCTCAAAATACAACATTGAAAATGGTAAAATATCAAATAAGAGGCCATCAACATTCCTCAATTTGAAATTATAATCAAGGAAAATTGTACAGTTTTAAATTAAATGCCCATCAAATTTAAAAAGTTCCGGAAGGAAGTATTAAAAATTGTAAATTTAAAACTTTTTTAGTTTGAACTAAAAATTAAGATCTTACATAATTTTTGCCGACTAAATTTTGTTCGTGAATTTATTTAGGGGTTATCAGTTCCTTACGAATTAACAAAGTAGTTTAGCTTTCAATCAAGTGTAGTTGATTTTTCAATGAAAAAAGATGAATTCTCGAAAAAAAAGTAATAGCTTATATTTTAACTAAGAAAAATTTTGTATTTCACATCAAAAACAGTTGAATTGAACGAAAAAGGACGAATTTCCAAGTAAACAGCTGAATCTTGAATTAAACGAAGATTAATTTTCAACGAAACAATTGGATTTTTAACCAAAAAAAATAGCTTTCCACAAAACAGTCGAATTTTCAAGCAAAAAGATTAATTTTGAACACAGAATATTAATTTTCTACCAACAAAGATGAATTCTCAACAAAATAAATAACATTTTAAACCAAGCTTTCCAACAAGAAGTTTATTGAAATTTAAAAATTTTAAATTAGATTAAAATCAAATTCAAAATCCCATTTGACGTCCAATAATCAAGTTAATGTATAGAATTCCTGAAAATAAAACAAGAATTCTACGATCAAATTTGGACAAAAACCACAAAATGCTCCTATTGCAATTCCTAAAAACAAAAAAATTTGATTCTTTGCACAAAAATAAAAAAGAGGAAAGAAAAATGAGAAGGCAACCAACCAAATCCCCTTCCTTCTCTTTTTTTTCCTCTTTTTTATTCTTATTATTATCAAATCACAATATGAAAGCATGCATAATATTTACCAACGTTTCGGTGCTCACACAGCACCCTTATCAAGGCAAGAAAAATTAGAGCAGGATAGGAACAGCGACGAAATAACGAAGCTATCGCCTCGATACCTGACAACTAAATGTGGGTCAAAAGGAAAATCTGTTATAAACAAATAAGAAATAAGAGAAAGTCAAGACCCATCAAAAAATGTAACTAATCATACTAGAATAACTTTTGTTTAATTTATCCAAATCAGTTTTTAAATTAATAGACAACTTATTTTGTTTTTTAATATAAAGCATTTCCATGAATTCTCTCTTTCTCTCATTACTTTCACTGTGTAAAATTTCAACATAATCCCAGTCAAACTCATGGTCAACATCAACAAACCCTCTCGTATGTCTAGCAAGAACACTCTTATAACAACGTAATGGTTAAGAAAAAGGATATTAGAATTAAATAAATAAATATTAGAATTCAACAAATCAAAAACAAACAAAGTAACATTTTATCTACAGATAATATTATATTCATACTATTTTCCGTATACCATTTAAAATGGATTCAATAATAACTTTTGGTAATGATCCTTTAGATAAATTTGAAAAAGGTGGTGTTGTTTACAAGATCACTTGCCAGATCTATAAGATGACTTATGTGGGACAGACTGGCAAACTTCTTAATACTAGGGTGGAGAAACACAAAAGTGATGTTCGTTTAGGACGTTGTTATAAGAGTGTTCTTGCTAGACATACGAGAGGGTTTGTTGATGTTGACCATGAGTTTGACTGGGATAATGTTGAAATTGTACACAGTGAAAGTAATGAGAGAAAGAGAGAATTCATGGAAATGCTTTATATTAAAAAACAAAATAAGTTGTCTATTAATTTAAAAACTGATTTGGATAAATTAAACAAAAGTTATTCTAGTATGATTAATTACATTTAGCAATAATTTTTCATAGGTCTTGACTTTCTCTTATTTCTTGTTTGTTTATAACGGATTTTCCTTTTGACCCACATTTAGTTGTCAGGTATCGAGGAGATAGCGTCGTTATTTCGTCGCTGTTCCTATCTGCTCTAATTTTTCTTGGCCTTGATAACGGTGCTGTGTGAGCACCGAAACGTTAGTAAATATTGTGCATGCTTTCATATTGTGATTTAATAATAATAAAAATAAAAAAGACGAAAGAAAAAAAAGAGAAGGAAGGGGATTTGGTTGGTTGCCTTCTCATTTTTCTTTCCTTTTTTTATTTTTGTGCGAAGAAACAAATTATTTTGTTTTTAGGAATTGCAATAGGAGCATTTTGTGGTGTTTGTCCAAATTTGATCGTTGAATTCTTGTTTTATTTTCAGGAATTCTATAATTAAGAAGTTTATTTTTCTATCAAAAAAAAAAATAATTTTCAACAAATGACATAAATTTTCAACTAAATAATTTGAACAATGGATGTGATAATAGCCCAAATTTTATTTGATTATTTTTTATTTATATTTCTTTCGTTTCAAAAACTTTTTAACCAAATAGTTGAATTTTTAAACTAAAACAGATCAATTTTCAACCAAAAATGGAATACTTAAATTTGCATTTAATAGAATTAATTTTCAATAATTAAAAACGAATTTTCTACAGAACAGTTTAATTTTGTACCTAATTGTAGAATTTTCAAGTCAAAAAGACGAATTTTCTACAAAAAAGTTGAATTTTCAACCCGACAATATGAATTTTTAACAAACAAAAAACGAATTTTCAATTAAAATTATGAATCTTCAACCAAACAAAAAAAATTATTTTCAGCAAAAAATGTAATAGTTGATATTTCACAAAAAAAAAAGATTTTAATTTAAAATAAAAAACAGTTTGATTTTGAACCAAAAAACGGATTTTCTACCACACAAGACGAATTTTCGACCAAATTGTTAAATTTTGGTGCAAAAATACGAATTTTCTAAAAAACAGTCGAATTTTCAAAAAAAAAGTTCATTTTCAACTGAAACAGAATAATTTTTAAACAGACTAATGCACTTTTTAATCTTTTAGTTATAAATGCCACTATTTGGTTGAATTTTTTTTTAAATTAAACTATTTGTTTGAAACTTTCTCTCTTTCGGTGAAAAAAAATAATTTTGTGGAAAATTCAACTTTTCAGGTTGATAATTCAACTGTCTTTTAAAAAAATCGCCCTTTTGGCTCAAAAATTTAACTTTTGGTTGAAGTTTCATGTTTTATTTGTTTTTAAATTGAACTATTTGATTGAAAATTATTCTTTCGTGTTTTTTCGACTTTTTAACTTGAAAACTCAACCAATTTGTTGAAAATTCAACATACTTAGACTTGAAATCTTAGAAATGTAATGCGTTTCATATTGAATTCAATATTGTATCTAAATTCATTCTATTTAAAAGAATGTATTCGCCTATTTCTGTGAAAAATGGCCCGATTTCCCCTGCTTCGAGAGCATTTTGGACCGTGAAATCTGAATTATTAAAAAAAAAATCATATTCAAATGATACAGTCTCAAATTTAAAGCCTTCATTTTTGAGTAATTTCAAGTTTAAAAATGTTCAAAATTAATGTAAATTATGAAATTCTCTCATTTGAAAATAATCCAAGTCGATAATTTTGACAGTTTATAAAGAAATATTTTCAACTCATATTGAGAATCCTTCAAGTTGAATGACTATTATTAAAAAATTGTTTTTACATTAAAGTTTATTTTGATTGTACAAAGAATATTTGAAATCAATAAGAATTATGTGATCTATATTCCTAAACAAATAAGTTTATTATTTCAGTCATTCTGTGTCTGATACTGTTTTTTCCGTTATCTTCAAAAGTTTGATGCGACTTTTTTCGAAATTCCATGCGACCAATGCGACTTTTCGAAGCCTTCTAGTCGATCCGAGCACTGTTAAAATTTTAAAAATTCTCCATAAAAAAAAATCTGTCATTTTTTGGTTTATCAGTTGCCACCCTGTCTCTTTCAGAGTTAGAGAATATTTGTAATAAGCAAAGTAAATCTTACTTCATAATGGGTTGAATTTCACTCGCGTGAACTTTTCCCCAATTCTTGATGATGCCTGGCATGTGTCCTATGCCAACGACCCCAACAGCTCGTGTTGGGACAATAACACCTTCATGCGTCATTCGAGGTTGGCAAGCCAGCTGAAGGGAATAAGTTAAAAAGAGATCGCGTTCTTTAACCATAACTTCCGCCAAAGGAGGAAATTCCGCACTTAGTTCCTCGATAACTGCATCTAGCGTCTCGCGATTTTTGCACTTTTCCACATCTTCTTTGGTAATAGGTTCCCTCGAACTCAACAATTTCCATGCGCATTTAAGTTTCTGCCAAAAGGACAAAGACCGGAAGGCCCTTTGCATTGTTATATTGAAGGGTCGATCTCCCAAATGAACAATACAGTTTGGAATTTTCGCTGCCTTGAGGTAGAAAATTAAAATATGATTCATAAATATGAAGAACCATGCAATTCAATTATGTACATTTGAATTATATTTTTATCTAGCAATTTACCTCGATGAAAGCTGTGCGAAATTCACTTCCGGGAGCCATTCCCAGTTCTTTTGTAACATGACGTGACATGCTTAAGAGAACTATGAACATCAGTCCACTGGTGACTCCATGTTTTTTTATCGCAGCACGAATGTCTTCTGATGATTTAGTAGTAAAAATGTATTAATAAAAATTATTTTAATTAGAAGTTTGATGGATTTTGGATTCAAATATGCTTACCGATACCAATATTCTCTGCCTGCTTAAGCAGAGTTTCTTCATCTAAATGGAGGGCATGTACTCTATGCTTACATAATTCAATCATTACTATACTTGGCTGTACTGCCCGAATTATCTGCAAATAATTGTTTATTCATAGAAAAGTTTTCTCAAATTTGATTACTTAAGAAAACTTCACGAATTAGAGCTTCCTCGCAATTATACACACCGGTAGACATGTCTATTTTCTTGAATTATAAAAATATTTACAGTAGAGAGTTACAATTCTTAATCGCAACTGTTATGAACGTAGAGGAAAAGAGGAACGCATTTACAGAACATATACTTTACCAAAATATTAATTATTTTTAAAGTCGCATTCAAATTTCAATTATTTTTAATTATCGAAAAAAAACAAGCTTTATTTATCTTCAAATTTTTAATCGTTTTTACGTTGAAAATGAATTCCTTTTTTTTTTTTTTTTTGTTTGAAAAAAAAATCACAAAATACTAAATACGCGTATGTATCATTTTAATTACAGAGTGTCTAGCGAAATTTCGTTTCCAAATTTCCAGCGAATTCTCGGATTTCCCGGATCGTATTTAACTTTTTTCCAGTTTTTTCTTTGGGTGTATGTGTTTTACTTTTACACCTCATTATTAGTTAAAAAGTACTGAAGGGTACTAGAAAAGTTTACAAAACTAGTATTCTTTTTTCAGAATTGGTATGATTTTACCGATAGGGCCGGTTTAGGATAATTTTTTAATATTCAAAAATTTCTTATACTCGAAAAATGGATTTATAAACCATTTTACACTTTAAAATGGTTACTTTCTATTTCTTCTGATTTCAGATCTTAGCAGAATCTAAGGAAAAGTCAGCACAGTTTTGTCTAAACGTCGATTATATTAGATGGAATATATGTAAGCCCAAAGAAAATTTTATTTTTTATACTTTTTCGCAATATTTCTGAAAGAGCAGTAAAAATATTTCACCCTAGTATCATACATTAGACGCAGACATATTAAAGTATACTTTACCCTACTTTGAGCAACAAAATTTAATTGGTTTTATTATCAAAATTAGATGATTCGTTCGTGAATTTGTGAACAAAATGTTTGATATGAAATATGTATACACTTTTCAAATTAATGATCACTGAAAACGAAACACACAAAAAGTATAGCAAAATTAAAAAAAATTAATTGGACAAACTTCCACCATATATGCGTTGATTAAAAATAATATAAAAATTACACAAATAAATACTAATTTGACAAAAAAGTAAAATTTGGAGAAGAAAAACTTATAATTAAAATTTTTTCTTCCAAACGAATACATGGATATTCACAAAAACACGAAAACAATCAGATATTTTCACTTCAACCATCAGCTAACTTCACTTCGTTAAATGCTGAGAGGAAAAAATCGACCAAATGCATGGGATAAAACTATATTTTTGTAATATCTTCGTAATAAATAATAATTATTATCATTCTATTATTTCATTAAATAGTTCTTAAAAAATAAAAAGTATTTTTACAATACACTTATATAGAAAAAATTAGTTTTTACGAAGATATTAGCGAAATAGGGCAAAAGTGGACTGAATCCCATGCATTTGGTCCATTGTTTTCCCCTCAGCACTCAACGAAGTGAAGTTAGCTGGTGGTTGAAGTGAAAATACCTAATTTATTGGAAAAATTCATTTTTTCGACTTTTTTGAATTTTGAATTGTATAACCTAAAACTGATTAATTTTAAAACATGGTAGACGCAGGATCGGGAAAGAACCGGGAAATGACAGTGAATTTACTTTTTGACTGAGAATTTTTATAAATTTGTAGAAGAAAAATCTATTTCATCATTTAAAATATAGTAAACTTCGTATCACATGATATAAATGCAATTTTAAATAACTCCGATTTCAACTTTTTTTAAATTTCAAGTTAAATTGTTAACTTTTTCAATTATTAAATCACTCAGCTTACAATGCGTAATTCTAAAATCTTGAAGTTCACAAATTTTCCATTTTAGGTCTTCGACAGTTTAGGTCTTCGACAGACCCGGAAACCCCCAGAAAATGACAGTGGATTTAGTAGCTGAACAAATGTAAGCATCAGATATAAACTTTATAAACTATTTTCAATTTTTAAATAATTAAAAATTAATATATTCATGATTAAACGCTTTTATTCAATTTCAAATCCTATGTTCAAATATTGTTTCAGTCTAAAACATTCCATTTTTAACCCATTGCAAATTGAAATTTTTTTAACTAAAAAAGGACATTTTTTAATATTTAGCAATATTTGACTGTTTATTTAAAATGAGCCATTATAAATCAAATATTCAAAACTAAACAATTTAAAACTGATTTTTTTTAAATCAAAAGACTTGAATCGTTAAAATTTCAGAGTAATAAAATTAAACTTTCAAGGCTAGAATTTTAATTGTTTCATTTAATTGAATTTTTAATTTGCATTTGGAAATTTTTTATTTTGATTTATAAATAATAATTTAATAATTATTGATTTTAAACGAGTCAAAATTAAAATAATTTAACTTCTAATTTAAAAAGTATTTAATTTTAAATTATCAATTTCAAAATGTCCCATTTTTAATGTTTCTAAATTGCTTCAATGTTATATAAATTCAACATTTAAAAATTTATTGATTCATTCTTCAATTTAGAGCATTAAAAATTATAACGTGGATAATAATTTTTTAATCACAAATCTTTCTACTATTCAATTTATAAGAGTTTAAAATTTAAAATTTGGTAGTTTAACGTCATTTAATTTGAAATTGTTTAATTAAATAATGTTGAGAGTTTCCACTTTATCCGCATACATTTTTGAGCGTTTGAATTAAACAAATTTTAAGCTTTAACATTAAATGTTTCAAATTTAAAAGGTTTTAATTCAAAACTTTGGACCATAATACGATCGGAAATTTACTAGAAAATATTTAAAAAATGTTTTCCCAAATGTAGTGTTTATAAATAACAAACTTATCGACAATAAATAGCAGAAATAAGGCAGAAAAAACAGTGAAATAAATTTTGTCTGCGTTTGACTCTTACACTGGCATTAGTAGACAAATGTATTGCCTGCGTCATATTTTGTTTAGTAAATTTCAAAGATCCGTATAATTTAATAAGAATAATTTTACACAGAAAATAAAACTTTCTATTTACATTTTTGACCACAAGTTTCCCGAATCTGCTTACGAATTCCCGGCATTGTCCCGTATTTTTCAAGGTGAACAAAATTCCCGGATATCCCGGATCGCTAGACCCCTGAATTATTTCCAAACTTTCAACTCTTTCAACTTCGAGGGTTTTAAATTTCTATTTATTTCCAAACTCAGAAAAGTTAAAAATCTGTGGTTTCCTTACAATTTTTTTCGAAATTGAATGATTTCAAATTATCACACATTAAATTTTCCTAAAATTTAAATTCGAAATTAAACATTGAAAATTGAATGAGATCACAGAAGAAAAATATTTTTTTGTGGAGAGGAAAGATATGAAAATTTGAAAATCAAGAATGAGTTCTTAAGAGAAAACTGTAAAATCCACAAAAATTGAAAACTTTCAAATATTTTAGATTCGGGAACGTAAAAAATGCAGGCGAAATAGGAATGAGGTTGTGAGGCATATCAATAAGCCAATTTACACATTTCTAGTTAAAATATATTACTTTAAAAATGTTAATTACCTTAGAAACATCGTTTTGACTTTCTACACTAAAATGTGCAGTTCCGATTAAATATAACTTTCCACCTTCTGGTGTAGTGAGCAATGTAACTGTAGGTGGTAAATTGTCATCTATGGTGGAATCGTATTTTTCAATCTTATATGCTTCATTCGTCGCCCCGGTATCACTCACATTATCCTCGACATCTGATTCTAAGCCAGATCCGATGCTTTCTAAATTAAACAATTTTAACAATAAATTCACTTTTCACTCTTATACATATAGAAAAGGTCGACTATTTTTTGTTACAAAGGTTAAAGAACGATTTCCCTGTAAAATTTCGTATCCTCTTTCTGCAAATTGTACTTCGTTAGCATTTTAGTACCTTGAAATTTTGCATACTTTCTTCTTTTCCTATGACGAACAGGCATTGTAAAATACTACTGAGACTTTAAATCAGTAATTCTCGCAAAAAGAACTAAGAAGTGCGTCGTCAACGCTTGTTCCATTATTTAATTAACTGAAGCTCAAACAATTTTTTGAAACCCTACAAAGGCAGTTTAGCTTCGTGGTTCACTGAGTGTTGGTCGCCAGAAAATTAGAAATGTTCTTGATTGAATTTAAGAACTTAATACTTTCGATTATCATAATTATTCAGAATTTAACATTTCAAGTTGGTTAAAGTAAATAACTCTTTTTATTCTGTACTTTTATCGCCTTTAACGTGTTCAGTTTTCGAACTGATGATATACAAATTCACGTAAGAATGGAATTGTTTACTTTTGTGTGAACTGAAATAATCTTCTTATTTAACGAAAAAATGTCATGTTTTAGGAAATAACTTATTCAGATTTGCCAGCGAAATTTTACTTTCAAAAAAGTGTAAAAAATGACTACTTTTGTAAATAAAAATCTAAAAAGTGATCTTTGTAATGTTTTTATGAAATAGGCGTTTAAATTTGAAATATTTACATTTTGAACACTAATTTAAAATTATTGACTCTTCAAACAGGCCACATTCAAATATCATCAATTATAAAAGGTATATTTCAAAAGTATTCAATTTAAAAATTTTAATTTTGAAATGTACCAAAATATTTTGGAATTAAAATAAAATAGGGAAAACCTTATTTATTTGACGTCTTCCACATAATAATTTATTTAACAATATTTAGTGACGGGTTTCAAAACCTAACTGGTTTCCTCATCAGGCTCAATCTTAATTAATAAACGTTATCATTTTAACAAGCATGTTTCGAGACCATAATCAATCATAAAATTCTTCTTCACTCCCGTAATTTAAACTATTTTGATGTCAAATATTTAAATTCCAATCCATTCAATTTGGACTATTTTCAATATTTAAACTTGTTAAACTATTTAGGTATACAATTTTAAATAAAATTTTAATCGTTTATTAGCCTTTCAAACGCTCTCAATTAGAAATTCGCCAATTTTTTCAATGTGCTTTTGATTTAAAGAACAGTTCTCTCGAAATTAATAAATTGAGCAATATGAAAAAAATTACTATTATTTTTCCAACTTACGTGAAGCGTCGAAATTCAATACTCTCAGGGGATCGTTGTACCAGTTAATAAATTCTTGTGATAATTTTGGTAATTGTATGGGTTGCGGAGCATTCTTAGGATCTTCAGATTTTTCCATATTCGTTGTCATACTGCATATAAAAATATTTTTTAAAAATGGTAACTTTTCTAAAGAATAGATTTCTGAAAGGATTTTTTATGCACTTGTAAGTATACAGATCAAAAAGGTTTTATCTTTATAGAAATGCAAAATGAATCCTTTCCGATTATTCAGATTTTGGATTAAAAGGTTTAATATATTTGATAAAAAAAATGTATTATCCTTATCTAATATGCTTCAAAATGTCTACATTTAAAAAATTTGGAATATTTCAATTAACTAATACCTTTATATACGAAAAATCATAAAGTTACAAATACAAAATAAACGTTCATGAAAAAATAATTCATTTCTAATAAAGAACAGATTTTTTCCATATTGAACATGGAACATGACCTGAATTGTCGGAATTAACCTCATTTGACACCTACAACCTGCTCCGAAAATAACCTCTAATTTTAACAAAACGTTAAGAACTTTAAAATCCAGATCGGATTTTTATTCAATAATATTATCGCCAATAAATTGTTAGAATAAACAGAGATTTGACATTTTAAAATAAGTAATTATTCTTACCAATTTTTTTATTTCTATCAACAAGTGATTCGGCAAAAGAGGTTCGTTGTGGCAAGATGATTCGATAGAAACGCGAATAAAAAAAAAATAAGAATAAAAATAATTTTCCGGTAAGTGTAAATTAGAAAATAACTTCACTATTTTTCAGATTTCTTTGATCTCAACTCCTCAACGTTGAGCATTTTCGGTAAATAAAAAAAATACTGACGCAAGTCGCAATACGCCACCTGCCAAGTGCCACAAGTGCCAACACATATCCACATGATTCATCAATAGTGCCAATTATTTTATATTTCGAAAAATTGGTGTAATTTTTATCTTGAAAATTATTCATTTTAAATAAAACAGAATTGTTGTCATTTTTAAATCTCAAAATTCTCTTTTTAGCAATTATTCTGAAACATTTGTATGCATTTATATTATATTATTATAACATATATAACTGCTTGATATTCTTTGGCATTCTAACCTAAAACAACGTTTCAAACTTCGAAATTTGGCGCGGTTTTTCAAATTTATTTTCCAGCATAATCAAAAATAAGACTCGAAATTGACAAGACTACAAATTATAGAATACAATACTCTCTTTTTTTTGTGAAGTTAAGGTTCAAATTACAAAATATACCAAAATAAATGATTACAGATTTGAATAAGGTATATTAATTTCTTTACAAAACAAAACTCTCATATGTGGGCGTCCGCATGAAAAGGGTCCTTATGGTCGTTATGGAGTTACGTATAGCAAAGATATTATAATATCTTTGAGTATAGCGGCATATGGCCGGATAAATTCCCGGCATTCTAGGCCCAAAATGAACTTTCTAAGTTGAAAAACGAGACACCGGGGCATTTTTTAAGTTGGAACTTCGGAAAACCATTTTTCGCGAAAAACGCATCTAAACTTGGCGAGTACCATAAGCACGCATGTTATATTTTTTCATTAGTTATTTTCACTTTAACCATCAGCTAACTTCACTTCGTTGAGTGCTGAAGGGAAAACAATGGACCAAATGCATGAGATTCGGTCCATTTTTGCCCTATTTTGCTAATATCTTCGTAAAAACTAATTTTTTCTATATACGTGTATTTGAAAAATAGTTTTGATTTTTTAAGAACTATTTAATGAAATAATGCAATGATAATAATTATTATTCATTACGAAGATATTACAAAAATAAAGTTTTGTCCCATGCATTTGGTCAATTTGGTCCATTGTTGACCTCAGCACTCAATGAAGTGAAGTTAGCTTGCGGTTTAAGTGAAAATACCTAATTGAACATGAAATGTACCTACTTCCGGTTACTATCTGGATATGAGTATAGAACCAATTAATTCACTATAGGTCCCAATATCATCCCCTACTTACACCCAAAAATAATAATTTTGACCTCAACTTAGAAAAACGCGAATACCTCCTAAACGAGAACCGGCCATAAGGGCCCTTTTCATGCGGACGCCCACATATATTATTATTCCTAAATTGACAATTCTGGAAACTCATTACTTATTACTATTGATAATTGTAATATATTACTTATTTCAAATTCTTGTTAGAAATCAAATACATACAATATGATAAATATTTCCATTATACCAATATCTTAAAATTACTATTAATATGGAAATATAAGGATAATAAATAAAAGGAAAATTTATTAAAGGGAAAAGACCAGTTAAATTAAGCGCATTAAATATTTAACAGAAAAACCTTTAATATTTGTATAGGCCCAAATTTTTCGTTTCTCCCCTTAAAATAACAAAAAGCAAAAGAAATCGTTTGAAACATATATTTATTATTCGATCAATTTTTGCGATTTGCACACACACGCGGTCGTTGATGTTCCTTACGAGTTACAAAATTCACAATAGTTTATTTTCGTTTTGAGCTACATTCAGTAAAAATAATCTTATTTAAGCAATAATGAATGATTATCAGTTTGTGCAAATCGGGAAGTATCAAAATATTTCCTATACGTATTAAAGAAATGAATCCTCTTTTACGTATTTTTTAACCAATATAACACGTCTTATCTTTCATAATCTCTCAGGCCTTTTCATAGAACAATTTATTCATTTTTACACGTGGAATATTTAAGGCCGTTTTTTATCATTTCGCAATACAGGAAACCGTTTACAAGTTCGATTCCAATACAAGTCGATACACATTTTGCGACGCTGTAGGTCATGGTTTTTACCATTAGGATTAATTGAAAATATTCGAATTCGCCAAAATTACAGAAGGTAAGAAAGATCATTATTTCGAATTAAAGCGAAATCCATGTTTGTATCATCGTATCCCACTCACGGTTCCGTTTAAATTACTTTACTGAAACCCCCAAAAGTGCGAGCACTATGAATTTTTCTTTTAATTTTGTATCTGGGATGTCTTACAACTATTTTTAATTAAAAAGACCAAATCTTCGCCGGAGCCGTTCTTGAAAAGAATCAATTTTTCATTTAAAAAAATCGAAATACCCAGTTTTTCTCGAAAACGAAGCGAGATATGAAAAAAAGTTAAGAGATCAAAATTGTTCCTTGGAAAAATTTGTACAAAAGACCCCCTTACAAATGTTTAATTTCGCTTCATTTTCTTGAATAACTTGATTTTTCGAATTCAGTGTAAGTTTCTTTTTTTCCTATTTATTTTTTTCGATATCATCATTTTATGTAGAAACGCCAGGAATGTACTCATACCCACATGTTTTATCATAAGCTGATAACATATAAAAAAATTTTTACATAACAAAATATCTTCAGGCAATTCGAATAATAATAATTATCTGCTCTAATTTCAGGAAGACCTTAGTGAGATTAAAAATGACTAAATGAGGTCTTGAAGTAATTTTCCCAATGAAGAATTTTCGTTGAAGTCATTTCAACGGAACCGTGCACAAGTTACTTTTTCTTTTTTTTTAAATAACATACAATATGGAAAGAAGAATGAAAAGTAAAGTCTTAAATACAATAAAAATTGTGATATGCGTATCGTATGTTCCACACGCGACATTAATTATTATTCATGTCTTCAAATTTTGTTCACTGTTCATTGTGCCATAATGATGAGGTGGACGGGTTAAATTTTTTGAACAATCTGTTTTTCTTCAGCCTCAGACTGCATTCTCGAACTGTAGAATTCAGATAATAAACTAAGCAGCCACGCATTTATATTCATTCACATTTAGCTCTTTTCTTCGATCCAGATTTTTCAAATCTTCGTCGCTTGGAATATATAATTAAGAATCTATTTTAAACTACACTGT
Organism: Andricus curvator; assembly: GCA_932195095.1. Lineage (NCBI taxonomy): Eukaryota > Metazoa > Arthropoda > Insecta > Hymenoptera > Cynipidae > Andricus > Andricus curvator. Next base: position 102,165 of record CAKNYM010051924.1, on the reverse strand, counting down.
CCTTACGTTTAGGTACACTATTTTTTACACTTATAAGCTCATTATAGTTATGGAAAAGAACTCTCCCTTTTCCCCAGTGCACAACGATCTTTCACACAATAAATCTATGCACCGCGTTTAATATTCAATCCCTGTTTCTTAACTTATTCTACAGCGTCTGACTAGTTTCTCAACGCATTTATACATTTAGTAAATGTCTCGTCGCAGAAATCAGAAATTACATTCTTCATTCTAAACAATTGGTGCAATTAGGCGATACTTTCTGTAACAACGGAAATCCACTAGATAATTATAATTACAATTACACATTTCAAAGTTATATTTTTTCCAAATAAATTAAGAAAAGAACAATGGACGATTTCATTTTCAAGGAAATTTGCTAGTGGATTTTCGCACATTCCAAAATAGCGAAAAAATGATAGGAAAATTATTTCGTTGGTCGGTATTCAACTATTCATGTATTTGATAATTTGATCGACGTTAAAACATTGAAGTACACAGTGACTAAGTCTTTTTCTCCGAACGCAAAACAAGCGCTTCAATATCTATAATATAGGTTTTCAAAATATCTTAATAATAGAGTTAAATACAATTAAAGCCGCCGCAAAATATGTCTAATATTAGCTACATTTGTTTGTTCCTAAATGTATTAAAAATTACAACGATGCAATGCCAATTTCCAACTGTTCTAAGATGTAGAAACTTAAATTAAAAACAGAAGAATATCTGAAACCCCAGAGGAGATTCTTGTTTGTAAAAGGACAAAGAAGATTCACTACATCTTTGGTCATTTAAAAGCGGAAACATTAAAAGAAATAGATGCAATTACTAATTCCTTTCGAACATAGCATATTTTTAAACCATTATAATTGATAATACACGAACACATCCATTCCATTTTCTGAAAACAATTACACAGATACAATGACGACTTTTCTCGAGGCAAAAACGATCCAATAAGAATGCTTTACACACAATTAATTTGGTTTCAGACAGCAAATCTAGCTAATCCTTATGAACTAATGCTAAATTCTAAATAAACTCAATCCTAAAAAAACACAATTCTAATCTTATGATAGGAAATTAAGACAAGACAATAACTTTGTGCAAAAAATTAAATAAATTAAATTTCGCTCGACGCGAGCAAAATCTGAGAAAACTGTTTTGCTTGGATTGCACTAATTGATCGATAAACAAAACAATATCAAGTAGAACTATGTCTAATAACATATTTACAAACATTCGATTCAATTTAACGAATTCGAAGTTCGGACAAGTTTATTATAGTTCGGCTTGGTTCGAGAAATTACGAACAACTCAGGCCAAACACAAGTATGAACATGTTCAAACAAGATCAAACAAGCCCATATAAGTAGATACGTGTATGTGTCTTTTTTGTTCAATTTTGGACTGACAATAATTGTCAAACTAAATGTTTATCGTTTTCTCCTCACAAAAAGAAAATTGTGGGCGAATTTAAGTTATAAATTGAAATTGGAAACTATGATTATTTGCCAAAAGCACTTAAAAGATACAAACTGAAAAATTATAAAAATACGTTTTTCCAATGAAAATAAAATAACACGTAGGTTTGAATGGTAAAAAAGAACTCAAGGATTTGTGTACATGATAACAGATCTTTTTTGTTTCTCCCTGCACATATAAAAATAAGCTCAGATGGATACGATCTGTTTAAAACAAGTACATTTTTATATAACATGCATACACCAATATTTTTCTGTTTTTTATTCTTTAATCACTTTTATAATTACTATCATATTTATACTCTAAACGATACTTTGTAGAGTTGTTACTTTTTTGAAAAAAGTAAATAAGTGTCGAATAGAAAGTAAATTATATCAAAAATTGCTGTGGTGTCCAAAATTTCGTGACCCTCTTCCAATTTTTGGAACATGAGACGTGTAATTTCAATTAATTTTACTAATGAAGAAACGTAATTATTAGATGAAAGGACATGAGAAATTCATGGTCCCGTCTATGTACACTAAAATTATTCGACTAGAAGTAGTGTAGTAATTATATAATTTACTTCAACCTACTGCAAATGTTATTTTTTTCCTGCATGTTATGTTACGAATATTATGCAATACATATTAAAAAATTCCCGTAAGCAGCGTATTTCAAATGTGCCGGTGTTGTGTAAAAATCATCGAAGAATAGCAACAATAAATTATTTGTATTTATACAAAATAATAATGTAAGAGACTAGTACCCATATCAATATATTATGATAGGCCTGCATGTTTTCGTGTTAGTTTCTTGAATCCTTTTCACTTTTTTTCTACCTGTAAGCTTGTATACTGAAAATCTAGAGGGTGCAGATACGCAGTTAGCTCATCTTCATGCGCTTAGATTGATTCATACCCGGCGCATCTAGGGAAAGTGACATAAAATCTGTGCATATTTTTCAAATAGTGGATTATATGTGAGATTTTGTTCTTTAATTGAAAATAAAATTACTTACCTCCATTTGCAGTTGATCCAAAAGCGTTGAAGAGAGAACAGGTGGTATTTTTCTGTAATTAAAAGATGGGATAAATATTAGACTAGTAATAATTTTTTCTTTTGTTTGAAGATTTTCATATCAGGGTGGCCATTAGCATATAACAAAAATAATGAAATTCTCGGTCACTTCCCAGTTTGAATAAGTTTAAACCTAAAAGAGCTTTAAAAAAAGATACTATATTTTTTAAACATTTCAAATTATATAATTTCAAAACAGCAGCCTTCAAAATTCAATAAATTAGAATTCGAAATATGACGAAAAATTGTCATTCTCCAAATGAGAATCATTTAAAATTATATCTTATCTCAAACTGAAAATCTTTAGAATTGAGCTTTCAAACTTATATTTTAGTACTAAACAACAGTAAACACTCAAAAATGTTTTTCGGATTCAAAAATTAAAGACTTAAAAATGAACCTTTGTAAACTCAAGCTTTAAAACTACATTTTTTAAATTTAGATATTCAAATCTGGAATAATTTGACAATTTTCTAAATTTAATATTTTGAAAATTTCCAAATTTATAATTTCTATCATAGAAATTTAAAAAAATGAAAATTTTATGTATGTAATATCAAGTGATGGCAAATATTTGTCAACCAAGAATTGAACAAATTACAAATAAATTCACTGCCATTTTGAGCGTTGAAAATTTAAGAATTTAAAATTGTATACCTTCAAAATTGAATTGTTCTAAAAATCGATAAAAGTAAAATAATTTATGAAGAGTTGAAAATTACAAAATTTCAAACTTTGTTTAAAGCTGGTAAATTTTAAATTAAAATTGTGAAACTAAAGCATTTTTTATAGGTTCGATACGATTAAAAGTTAAGAAACATAAAAATGAACATTTTTAAATGAAAGATTTCAACAACAAAAAATGTTAAATTTGACGCCTTTAAAAAAAAAGCAATTTCTGAAACCGCAATTATGAATTGCAAACCGAATGATTTTAAATTAAAAATCTGAAAATGTTGCAAATTGGACTTTTCAATCTCTAAATCTCAATTCTTTAAAATGTGAAGTGCTTAAAATTGTGTAATTTCAAATTAAAGCATCAGAGACTTTAAAGAATTTCAAATTAAACTCATTTCCGGTCCAGCGGCCACCCTATGTACGAAAATACTTGACACGTATTTTCGTTTGCGATTTATTTGAAAAGACATTAATTAAAATTAAAATACTTACATCACCCATCACAGCTATTGGAGTTGTTCCAGTAGCGACAGCAACTTGATGTTCAATTAAATAAAACATGTATTCATCGTAAAGCAAGCGGATGAGGTGAAAAGATCCGAAACTTGCTGCACTTCTCAATGTAAGATCTCGTATAACCATTGAACTGAAACATAAACATTAAACACATTTATTAAAGTAATTAAATTAAATTCTTTAATGCGAAAAAAAAGAGTAAACAGTGTTTAACAAAATTTATACTATTAATACAGATATAAATGTACCTGTAAAAGGACCACTTGAGCAGAAACTGTCGTGCAGCTTTAGCAAAAGTTGGTTTGCCCTCATATGGTTTGAGCACCTGAGTAACAACCCCCTTCAACCAAACCGCCCATTGCTCCAGGGAATTCTGCTGCTGAAGTGTAACTTTGAAGTCCGTTTCCAAACGTTGAACCACTGCATAATCACACTGACATACCCATGATGCCTAAATTCCAAAAACAAGTAAATTTAAACGTTTCAGTTTCTATCTTAATTTTTGTTTCATATTTGCAGACAGAGATGTGTTAAAAAAAGTATTACATTTTTATGGCCTAATAAATATTCTTGGATATGGAAAGTTCTTTAAATAAACATGTCCATTAAAAATTACCACCCGCAAAAATATTTGTAAGAAAAGTGGAGTTCAATACAACTTTTAACGACGTGGAAACAATGCGTTACTGTTCTTATATTACACCTTTTATAATTATTAACGTTATAGAAATGAAATTGATATGAAAAAATTCTTAATTTTTCTTGTACCTCTTTGCGTAAGAATTAATGAAATTATTGAGACGAAAGCTTGCCGGTTTGTTAATATTTTCAGGCAAGAAGCATTGAAAATACGTTAATTCTTTAATATTTTTGATGAAATTTATCAAGTCTTTAGCTGATGCAATGAAGAATTTAGTGTCCTTTTTGGAGTACAATTTATATTTGTCCACTGATTGAGAACAATAACAGCCGCGAAATATAAAAAAAGAGTTTGTTAAGAATAAAGACTTTTCGAGGGGTTGACTACTCGACTTCTGAGTGTACAATATCAAATTTCAAGATTTCAAATATTTCAAGGGGTTTCTGAAAATATTGGAAGATTTTCGGCTTTCACAGATATTTATACCCTCTCTATTTTTATATAAAAAAAAGAAAAACTATCATTATTAGAACCTGAAATTCTATAAATTATGATTTTATTTATAAAATATTTAGTTTGCTTGTTATAAATATGGTATTTTGTAGTTTTAATTTAAAGAGAGGATACGTTAATCTACTGGAAAAAAATTCCCATTCAATTAATCATTGATTAAATCCGAGAATAAACCGTTTTCACTTGTCAATATTAAATTATGATTATGAAAATCTCTCGGAGATTAAATATGTTGTACTTTAGAGGAAACTAGGCGACACATTTTTACTGTTCGGTTTCGGCTCGTCTCCAGTATAGGGCGCCACTTGAGGGCCGTCAAGCTCCCTCTCATCGGCCGCCGCGCGTCACCCCAGTCAATCTCTCGTCGTGCTTCAATCCGATCGGACGTACGGGCGTACAGTGATTGTGTACCATAGTGTAGTGCAGTGTATTGTAGTTCAACAAATAAAGCCAGTCAGTTCAACAACTCAACGACTAGTCACTCTACGATCTCACGTCACCCACTCCTTCCACGCGAAATAATACATTGGTCCTTCGAGCCGGATACTCCACGCAGAGCCTGTCCACCTGACACCAGCTTGCCGCATCTTCGCAGACGAGTCCTCGTGCTTCCGACGATGGCGACCCGAGCCTGAAGCCAAGAGCCCAAGCAGTAGACGCCATCAACGTTGCGTTTCCGGTCATCCAACTACGAGCCTGCCCGGACGTCGCCGTGGAACCAGCCACAGGACAATTGACCGGATTCATCCACTCCAGGGAGGTGATCGTGGTGCGGAGACCAGCAAAGGGCCGGCCGACATTGGAAGCAGAGACGAAGATTCATCAATTGCGGGTCGACGGCAGTCTTCGCCATGTAAGTAGCAGTTCATAGCGAACACGATATCTTGGTCTCTCATAACGAACAAAGGATGTGACCCGGTGGGAGGGCTTGCATTGGAAGGTGTTTGGAAGTTTCCTGTTCAATGGTAACGTGACAATTCTTGATTCCTTTTCGGTGCCGTTTTTGTCCTCGTGTTTTGGGTCCCCATAGCAGTAGAAGTTATCTCTTAAACTGAATCCTTTTCTGTACTCAGTGGTGACAATGTTTTTCTGAACACTTTTGGATACCCCAAATCTCCCACTCGCGCTCGAGAACTTTCCTCATTTCCCGAGATAGGTGGGAGAGGCAGTCGAATTTGTCCTGCACGCATATCTCTCTCTCTCTCTCTCCAACAATCGCCCACTCGCGGTCGAGAACTTTCCTCATCTCCCGAGAGAGGTGGGAGAGGCAGTCGAATTTGTCCTGCACACATATCTCTCTATCTCTCTCGAGCAATCTCCCACACACGGTCGAGAATTCTCCTACACATACCTTCCCTTTCTTTCTTGAAGAAATTAGAACGTTCCTATTCAGATATTTGAGTATTGTGTTGTGTGTGTGTGTATATACATATATGTATATATATATATATATGTATATGTGTATATGTGTATATATGTAATGTGTGTCATGTGTGTGCATACCTATTGTACATTGTCATATTATCATATATTTTAATTTTATGGATAATTTTATATAGATATTTATTTCTATACTTTATACATCATATTTCTATTCATATTCATAATTATCTATTATTTCTTTACTGATAATGCCATTTCTATACTTCTACGCACGCACACACACACGCTGCAAATACTTCGCTGCCTCTTCTTCCTTTTATTCATGGACAACGGCGCATTTGGCGGGCGGGATTCGACCCCGGTTTCAATGCTCCATCAATCATCGAGCTGAGTGACGTTTAGCGACGATGTGCCGCAACAATTCTGGACAAGCCCGAAGCCGACTGAACACCTGGGGCACCGGCAGTTCGTCTTGAACTATTGGAGACTTATTGGGCCGCGTTCCAGGAGAATCACATGGGACTCATCCATCAGCCTCCAGATGCGGACTACAATGTGGAAAACTCCTACGCAGACATCGAGAATGTTCACGTCAACGCACGCATTCAAATCTGCGAGCAGCGACGCAGGTTCAAGCCTCAGCAAAACCAACAAGTGCAGCAGCAACGACCACAACCACTTGTACCACACTCCTCAGTTGCGCGGAGATGATATGACATGATAAGCTCGTTTCCTCAATGCAACTGTTCTGGGAATTGGAGGATTTATCACGGGTTTCACGTCCGTCCCCGTTGGACGAAGAGTGCGAAATCATCTTCGCTTATCACCAACGAACTTCTGAAGGACGATATAGTTCGCCTGCCATCGAAACAAGAAAGTCTATAAATGTTCGGCGAGAATTTAAATGGAGCTTCCCTAAGCTCCTTGCATCGGCGATGAAGTGATAAAGGACGTCGAAGCATACACTTGTTTTATGATGGAATACGCTCGACTTGGTCACATGAGACCTATACCTCCAACCGAGCTGCGTGCGAACGCTCGCCCCACTTACTACCTACCACATCATGGAATGTGGCAACGGGGAGATCATCATCGCCGCCTGAGAGTAGTCTTCAATGCATCCAGACCTACGTCCACTGGCTACAGTCTCAATAACACGCTTCACACTGGACCTAAACTGCGAACCAATTTCGGCCACGTGCTGATTCGATGAAGACGCCACAGAATTGCTTGCGGCGCCGATGTCTGCATTATGTATCGGCAGATTCTGGTGAATGAACAAGACATCGATCTGCAACGCATCGTATGGAGTTCCCGCTAGAATGACCAAGCCGTACACTACCAACTGTTGACTGTGACTTATACCCAAGTACTTTGAAGGATCGCTTTGTCGACGACATATTGACGGGATGCAATGGCCTTCGAGAAGCGAAGCAGCTACAGGATCAGCTTATTCATCTCCTGCAGCTTGGCGGATTTTCTCTCCGCAAATGGATCGTCAATGGACCGGAGCTAATCGAAGATTTACCACAAGACCGTCTTCGCCCGACCTGACTTCCACTTGGCAGCGATGGCCTTACCAACGAGCTCGGCGTTTGCTGGGATCCGCAGAATTATTGGTTTCGTCTGACTCCACCCGAGATTGACTCGCATAAGTTGACGAAGCGCACCATTTTCGCCACCACTGTTAGATTGTTTGATCCTTGCGGTTGGATCGCGCCCGTCACTCCAATACGAAACCCTAGGTTGAAGGTTGTAATTGAAACAAATAAACTTGCAACTCTCTCAAAGGTTTTTGTGGGTTTCCTTTGAGTTGAGCACGGCATAAGCCTGAGTTGCTAAGCGGCATGGGGCCCACGCACCAAAAGGTGCCTCTCATGACCGTCAAGTCAGAGCGAATGAGTAAGAGTTGTTAAACGCGAAGCGACGTCATCAGCGACTTCCGTTGAATCAGAGCATGGAAATTCGACCTTACGGCGGGCGGCTAGCAGATGGTCGTTCACGGAACGAGGCGGGCGGTATGTTCGGTTTCGGCTCGTCTCCAGTATAGGGCGCCACTTGAGGGCCGTCAAGCTCCCTCTCATCGGCCGCCGCGCGTCACCCCAGTCAATCTCTCGTCGTGCTTCAATCCGATCGGACGTACGGGCGTACAGTGATTGTGTACCATAGTGTAGTGCAGTGTATTGTAGTTCAACAAATAAAGCCAGTCAGTTCAACAACTCAACGACTAGTCACTCTACGATCTCACGTCACCCACTCCTTCCACGCGAAATAATACATTTACCTAATTGAGATGTTTATCGTTTTTTTCTGATTATGAGAGCGTTTATCGTCTTCTTTTCAAGCGGTTTTTATTTTATGCGGGCTAAATAATTTTCGAGGTCAGGAGAATTTTTCTCATAAAATCGAATTTCCTCATTTTTCTAGCAAACAACGACAGATACGAACAAATGTTAACATAAAAGTTTGCACGTATAAAAAAAGTTCGATCGTTTATGAAAAAAATTCAAAAATTATATTTTTAGTAACAAAAAGTCTCCCGGTCTCAAAAAACATTTAGCCCGCATAAAGCTGATAGCACGAAGTACTACAAGGAGACCGCACACCATGTATTTCACCTGGCGCCATTTCGTGATCGTCTGTCCTCCGATTTTCTCCATAGCGAGATGTATTCCCAGATGAGAGCGTCTCTTCATCGAAACTTTGTAACTAAATTGTCGTTTGCTACTATAGGAATCGTAATTCCTCATTTTGCCACATGTGGCGCTCTCATCTGGGAAGAAATGAAAATCCGAGAACAGGAGATCGCGATTGTGGGCTGTTTACCACCATCTCCGCCACAGGCGTGCGGTCTCCTTGTAGTAATTCGTGGCTGATAGGATGCCTTTCTCCTATTAACAGAAACTTCTCGAAAATATTAGAAAAAATAAAAACGATGAGGTATTCCGAAAGATATTTTCTTCGAAGTTTTCAGAATTTGAAAAAAAAAGATTTTCTTGAAAACCCAACCTTTTTTATTTTTTCCTCTATTTTTTTACAGTTTCTGCTTATATGAGTATTAGGTAAAGATCCTATCAGTTTTATGCGGGCTTAACCATTGTTGAGAAAACTATAATAGTACATTGTGCACGGAGACAAGTCCTGTAAACACGCGAGGCGTATAAAGACGTACAACCCGTGATGCACACGATACTTTAGGCAAAAATGTCCGTTATGGACTTTTGGAGCAATTGAGAGTTCAGTGGTTTAGGGCGGAGTAGCAGGGGGGCGCGGGGTCCAGGACGCAACACCAGGTTATAAAGCATGGAGAGTGCGGGAAGTGCTGCCATCTGTATACCTACATGCCGAGTCCCAAGTGCCGTTTTATAACCTTACTTTCATGTATCAAAACGTGCTCCTGAACACTGCAAATGGTGGAAACGTTTGTTTTTTGCCGAATTGAAAAAAAGTAGCGGTGACGAACTTTTGCTACTCGAGCTGCGCCAAGCAGCAAAAGAGGCATGAAAGGTTTGCAATGGTTTTTTTCATTATTATTTTTTTGTTTGCAATGGTTTTTTCATTGGGGGGGGGCTCAGCACATCGAATCTCCGGGCGGGGGCTTCGCCCCCTGCACAACCACAGGACTGCACCCTGGACCCCGCCCCACTCCGCCCTAGACCGCTGAACTCTCAATTGCTCCAAAAGCCCATTACGGACATTTGTTGCATAAAGTATCGTGTACATCACGGGTTGTACGTCTTTATAGCCCTTGGTGCACAATGTACTATAATGAGGTAAAGAGTAATTATTGAGGTTTAAAAAAATTGGATTTTTTTTAAACAAAGCACAAAATTCAAATACGCATAACTTCGTGGAACATTTTTTTCGCAAATTGGAAAAATACGTATCGCCTAATTTCCTCTGAAATACAACATATTCCATCCCGGAAAGATTATGCGACTTCAAGTGTAAAACCTGCCTGATTTGAAATGGATTCGATCGAAAAATTTCAAAAGATTTCAAGGGATACTTAGAGTTACCATACCATTTATATTTTTATTTTAAAAAACTATATTAGAACTTGAAGTTCTTACAATTATGTGTTGTCTTTTGAACTATGTTGTTTGCTTATTATAATGATGGTATTTTGCAGTTCAAATTTATAAGAAAGTAGTTGTTAATCCACTGGAAAAGATATCTACTTGATTCGACATTTAATAAATCCAAGAATAAATCGTGTTTACTACAGTTTTTACTTATCAATAATACATTATGATTGAAGAGATTTCATAGAACATTTTAAAAGATTGCAAGAGATTTTACACCACATTGCAAGTGATTAAGCCCTCGAGACTTTTTGGTCATCTTCATCGAAAATAGGGGACTTAGTGAAATGTTCTGCAAATTAGGGGACATTTAGGGATAATACTCCAAATAGTGGACTTTTAGGGGAAATAGGGACAGACAGGCTGTGAAGCCTGCCATAGTTATAATACATTGGAAAAAATCCTTACCTGTTCCTGGACATTGTGAAAGTCTACTCGATTCAAGTCCGCTAACATTTGACTAATTTGACTAGAGTTTTGAAGTACAGCTCGGGCAGCTTGAGCCAAATGATTCAGTGAAGTGTACCGCCTCAGTGTTTGTGCAAAAGCAGAAACTGCAGTCAACTACATACAAAAAACAGAGCAAAAAATAAAAGATATTGGAATTAGAAAGCTTTTACGTAATTGCTTTCTGCCTTTCATATTACAAAATCAATTACCTTTATTTGCATCATTTCTTCTGGACAGTCATTCATCGCAGATGTCAACCACGATTCAAGACCCTTAGCGAAGTTTCTGATAGACTGAGTCAATGAACCTGTTACGACAATGAATCTAAATTAATATCATGCCAGATTTATAAATTAAAAATATAATTATTCGATAAAAAATTCATTTCTACGTAAAATTACATTATATCTAATTAAATAGTAAAATTTGAAAACAAACGTACTAGGAATCGGCCGCAGAACATCAGGCATGAGAACTTCGACTAAATTCTGATAAAAGGTGTAGTCAACCCGTCTGATGAAATCCTGCACTTCGGAACACTTGCACATCTGATAAAGCTTTGTCCTAAAGAAACGAAAGAGTAAAATTATTAAGTATGATCAGTAACGATTCAAATTAATAATATCCGAGAATTTAACCAGAAAAATTCCTTACTTGGACAAATATTTCTCCTCTTCACATTCGTCGCCGTTATTATTATCCTGACTACGCCAGAATTCTCTCCACAAACTTTCGATTGTCGCGAATTCAAAATTCAAAACAGCGTCTAGAAAAGCTTCGCAGTGTTCTCTGTAAATACTACGGAAGGTATCAATATCTTCCAAAGTACAATCTTCCGGCAAAGATGATCCATGTCCGACAATGATTTCCGGAAATTCTGGAATGGCGCTACTTGCTTCTCCTAAATATTGCTGATACTGTGGTGGAGAGTTATTGGAAGAAATATTTGCATTGGAATGAGCGTTGGCGTCATACGATGTGTCCTGCTTTTGATTAACAAATTTGAATCGTTTTGCCTGTGAGTTTGGCGTTGTTTGCTGGCGGGAAGTTCCGTCTTCGTTAAGCATATTCAGTGGCGAGTTCGGTTTCACTCGAATTCCGTAGTAATGGTACTTCGAATTTCCTCTGGAATTAAATAAAAATCAAATCATCTGTTAACTCTTATTCCCCTTTTTCAAATGCAGCTTCTATAATTTTTGGTAGAAAAATATTTCTCACCGAGTGCCTAAGCGTCTTGTTCTCAGTCCCAGAAACACTGAGCGTATTAATTTCCCAAAACTCGCTGCGTTTACGGGATCTAGTTTATTGTCCGAGCAATGGCGAAGATAGTGATTGTAAAGTGTTGATCTTGGAAGAGAGACTCCGTCTGAAGTTTCATAATTTTCTAGCAGCCATTGAACCTATCAGAAGAATAGTTTTAATTTGTATCCAATGGAAAAATTCTGTTGCATGTTATTCGACTTTATCTTCACTTTATCAATTTTATCAGATTTCCTTTTACTAAAAGAATAAAATTTAATCATCTGAATGAAAGTGTGATGAATTGTAACTTATACTAGAATTTGATATAAAAGAAAAATTGGTAGAAGGATAAAGTCGAACTCGTGTGAACAATTAAACATCAATATCAATAACTGCATGCACAGTTCGTTATTATTTACAAAATTTGATTTTACTTTGCTGAGATTTGTTAAAGGATTAAATTAAAGCCTTTTGAGTACAAAATAAAGCACAAGGACTTGAAGCTGATATGTATAAAAGCATCTTTAAGCATTTTTTTTTCTTCTTTTCAATATGAATAGTGACAAATAATGTATATTGGTAGAAATTTCATAAGCGCTTAGGAGTAATTATTATTACATCAAATGCGAATTTAACGAAAGTTGACGTGTCCAAAAAACAAGGTACTAACTCGTGGTGGCCCAATTAAAATTTCGAATTATACAAATGAATACATTTATAATTTTCCAATTTTAGCATTTAAAATTTAACACTTTTAACGTTTAAATCATTACAGCAGTAATAAAATGTATAAAATTGTATAGACTTTAAACATATGATTCAAATAGAACACAGAAATTAAACATTTATAAGTGGAAAGTATTTTAAAAATTCAAAATTTAAAAAATGTTAATTATAAGCTTAGCAAACTAAAGAACATCAAATTGAACCTTTGCAAATTAGACAATTTATAAATGAGACCCTGTAACTGTAAACAATTTAAAATAGAAAACTTTCAGAAATCGATATTTTGAAATTGAAAAACTTTTAGAATATTGAAGAATTAAAGATCTTATATATTTTAAACGAAATCTTCAAAATTGTTAATGAATTCTTAAATCTTCAAACATTTAGATCAGAAACCCTTTAAAATCAATAATTTTGAGCTGAGAAGCATAAAAACTGAAACATTTAAAATAGAAGAATTCTAGAATGAATAGTTTTTAATTATTAAAAAACCTTCATTTTTTATCTATTCGAAACTGGAGCGTACAAAATTGTATACATTGAAATGTTTGCCATTGAAAAAAATCAAATATTAAACAATCTTAACTTTGAAGTAGCAAATATTCAAAATTAGATTATTTCAGTCTCAAAATTGACAAATTTTATATTAGAGTCAGATGAAAGTAAAGTATTTCAATAATAAACCTTAAAAAATTAATAATTTGAAAATTCAAGACCTCAATGGCTCAATATAAAAACATTTATATTTAAAACGTCTTAAAACATTTAAAATTAAGTATTATATTTTATGTGTTAAAAACTTCAAATTTTCACAACTTGAATATGTAAAGTTACAGAATTTCAATTTTGAAGCCTTATAAAATCCCATGTCCAATGTAGGTATAAAGATTCAACCCTTTCAAGCATACATTTTTGTATGTTTGAAAACAGTTTTTATTGCATCCAATGGCTACTTTAGGATGTAAAGAAGCCAAAAAAATCAAGATCAGAAAATTGAGATTTTTCGGTCTTTTCAAATGTTTTTCTCGAAAACTCATAATGATTTTTTATTTAAAAACCGGCACATGGAATCTTAAATTTAATGAGGAAGTAAAAAAATATTTTTTCAATCTTATAGTGCCAAAAAAATCTCAGTTATGTTGGAAAAACTGCAAAAACCAATGTGGTAAGTATACATAGTTTTATATAAAAGTATTTTTGTTGATTCAACGTTATTTTAAATTTTAAGGGCTTAAAATGAAAATTTTATGAGATAATTTATGTGATTGAATAGATTTGAAATCTTCAAATTGAAGCCTATAAAATTGAACATTACAAACTGTGAAATTGACCGGTTGGTTGCAATAACGGTATTCTTGCATTTTCAGAAGTCACTTGCTTTTTATTTGTTCTTCATGAAGTTATGTGCAAGACAAATTAAAAAAAGTGACTTCTAAAAATGCAAGGACACCTTTATTGCACCCAACCGCTCAATTGTTCAATTTCACATTAGAATCAAAGCAATTAACCTTTCGACTTACACCCTGGGTCAAAATTACCCGGGACTACTATTTTGAGCATCGTCACTCGAAAGCATGGCTTAGTATGAAGCTCATTAGGCCATCTAGTGAAAATTATGCATGTAAAAATCTAAGCTTTTTCATAAAAAAAATAGATTAAAAACTTTTTTTTTTTGATACTTAAATTTTTTTTTTTTAAATAAGTCCAGATTTTTTTGTTCTAAAATCGGTTTGATAATTTTAAAACAGCAGTCATTTATAAACACGATAGGGTCAATTTCACCCAGTGTGTAGTGAATAAAACTTTAGAGAGGTATGTAGTAGAAAGGTTAAAAAGATGTAAGTCTTCGTCTGAAAAAAGCCCGGTTATTTCCCGGTTTCAATATTTTTATGTGGGCTTCCAAACTAAACTAAAAACCTTTGAAAGCAATACCAACTCGTTAATACCTTCTCGTTTTGGATACGTCTAATAATAAGTGAATGATAATGAAGCGATGATAATTATTGACAACCATGCAGACAGTGACACATATTAGTATGTATAAGAAAGTAGCTAACAAATGGGGAGTCGATATGGCTTACGGTGGCCTGAGAGACTCTAGTGGCATGCGACATATTCGCAGCAGCGGCCGCTTCTTCCACGCTGACAGTAGTGCTACCTGAATTACCGCTGATCAGGTATGCCCCTCCACCACCGCTCACCACTGCCTCCTATCAAACAGCCCATTACACCATATCCTTGTTAATTGCCCATATTTTCGCCTTGCAAGGAAACTTCCAAAGTTTCAAGACTCTGAGAAAGCTAAAAACTTCGAACTTGCCGAATCTTCGCAAAGTTGAACCGCATAAATCACAGAATTTCAAATTTACTTAGTACTTTCCAGATATTAAATTGTACAACATTTCAAATTACAAGCAGAAAATCAATCCTTAAAACTAACTTACGAATGTTAGTTTCGAACTTTCTCACAATCAGGTTTATGTTACAAATCGAGGTGGCCACTTAAACTTAAAAAAAGTCACAAGCTACTTCCCGGTTTTCTCGGTCAAAGATTACATTTTTCCCGGTTGACTTATAGGCAATTATAATTATAATTACTCAATACTAATTGCTTTATTATATGAATTAAAAAAAATTAAACATTTTAGAACTCCAAGGCAAAATATATCATGTAAATTATTGTAAAAGTGATTTCAGATTTCAGAGCGCAGCTTGCTCTCAAACCAGGGGAAATAGGGTGATTTTTCAAGAAAATAGAAAAATAAAAGGACAATCAATTATTTTAAATAACATTAATATGTGTATCATATTCCTAAGATTTCAAGACGAAACATATTGCATTTTCAAGAAAATAGTGAAATTTTCAACCAAATAAAGATGAATTTTCAAGAAAAGAGTTGAGTTTTCTAGCTACAAAGTTGAATATTAAAAAAAAATTATCTTCTAAGTCGAAAAGATGAATTTTCAACAAGCAAGTTAATTTTCAACCAAGAATTATGAATTTAGAACCAAATTGAAGTTGAATTTTTAACAAAATAGTTGAATTTTCAACCTAAAAACATGAATCTTCAACCAAATAATCGAATTTTGAAAGAAAAAAAGATCAAGCCTCAACCAAAACAACTTGTATTTTCAACTAAATAGTTCAATTTGCAAGCCAAAAAGACGAATCTTTTAGAAAACAGTTGAATTTTCAACAACAACAAAAATGAATTTTTAACCAAATAGTTGAATTTTCAATCCAAAAAGACGAATGTTCAACAAAACAGTTCAATCTTCAAACAGAAAAGATGAAATTAAACAAAAAAATTGTTTACTTTTCAACAAAATAATTTAATTTTCAACCAAATAGTAGAATTTTTAACCAGACGAGATGAATTCTGGACCGAAAATATAATAGTAGACTTTTCAATTCAAAATAATATTTTACACCGAAAAAAAAGATGACTGTTTAACGAAGTAGTTGAATTTTTCACAAAATAGTAGAATTTTTAACCGAAAGAGATGAATTCTAAACTCAAAATACAATATTAGAACTTTCAAATCAAAAGAATTAAATTAAAAAAAAAGGAAAATGATTTTAAGAAGTGCAATTTTCAACAAAATACTATAATTTTTAGCAAAAGAGATGCATTCTGTATTAAAAATATAATAGTAAACTTTTCAATTAAAAAGAATCAAGTTTCAACCCTAAAAGATGAATCTTCAACCCAAAAAGGGGACTTTTCTACCAAAAGATGAATTTTCAATCCAAAAGGACGAACATTCTATCCAAAAAGACAAATGTTCAAAAAAACAGTTGAATTTTCGACCATGAAATATGACTTTCCAATAAAACAGTCGAATTTTTAAACAAAATAGATGAATTCTGAATCAACATACAATACATAGACTTTTCAAATAAAAAGAATTAACTTTCAAACAAAAAAAGATGACTTTTTAACAAAATAGTTGTTTTTTCAACAAAATAATTAAATTGTCAACCAAATAGTAGAATTTTTAAGCAAAAGAGATGAATTCTGGACTAAAAATATAATACATCCCCCCCCCCCCAATAATTCCCTTTCAACGAAACGACGAATTTTCTACCAAAAAATCAATTTTCAATCAAAAACTTTCGACCAAAGAGATGAATTCTGAACCAAAAATATAATAGTGACTTTCCAATTAAAAATCTTTCAATCAGCAGACATAGGGTGATTTTTCAAGAAAGTAGGAGAATAAAAGGGAAATAAATTCTTTTAAAAAATTGTAACTTTGACTTTCAACCAAACATAGTTGGATTTTTGCATTGGGTTCTATTAACTCAGTTCTCACTTAAGCGAAAAAAATGAGAAAAATTGCACTCTCCAACTTCAAATAAGTTTTTCTCGAAAATCGGGTTTTCAGTTCATTTGTGAAACATTTAGAGCATCCCAAAATTATAACTTTATTATGCCAATTATTAGTAATTATATATATAAATAAAAAGCGAGCTTTCGTTCTCAAATATTAAAGGAACTTTAGTATTTGAACGATCCACCAACACAAGTAAAAACAAATCTAAAAAATGCCCGGTTTTCAAAAAATTGTCCGGCTATTTCCCGGAGCTCAAAATTCCAGACTAATTCCCGGTTTTCCCGGTCAGCGGCCACCTTGAAAATCTTCCATTTGAATATATCGTCAAAATGTTTCTTTACATGAAAAGTGACACCTAGCAATATATCATACCATACAATTGCATACAATTAGTTAGTTTTAGTAATTGTCAAGACGTACATCATTGCTAAGAAATATTAAGGCATTATTATGAAAGCAGTTAATTTGAATTGAAAGATTATTGGTAAAAATCCAACTGTATATATTTTTCAATAATTAATTACTACAGATTTTGATAACTTACCGCACTTTCGGTTTGAGGGCTCGCGCGAGCCGCAGCGCTAGAAATAAGCGCGTGAGTCGCTGCATCTCCGTCCACAATACTTTGCTGTATGAGATAAGCTCCATTTCCTTGTGATAATAATTGTCCGGTTGTTGTATTTGAACCCTGAACCTGTAAATGTTCCAAGATTATCGGTTTTTAATTTGGCGATTGACCAATGAAAATATAGAAAAATACTGACAATGGGTATTTAAGTATAGGAAATAAAGCGAAAATAGTACAATTTCAGTTTAGTAAATTACCTGTGCATAAGTTACTGGTGTTGTTGACGTGAAATACTGACTCGAGGATGGTGTGTACATAGTCCCTGCCTCGCCGACAGCATAAACAGGATATGTCCTAGAACAAATTAATTCAAGTGAAATAAGTTACATATCATATTTTATTTTAATAAATCAGTTGATCCAACCAACATGATGTTTGGACTACTTAAATATATTTTCCAG
This sequence comes from Andricus curvator, assembly GCA_932195095.1. NCBI lineage: Eukaryota > Metazoa > Arthropoda > Insecta > Hymenoptera > Cynipidae > Andricus > Andricus curvator. Next base: position 84,021 of record CAKNYM010051924.1, on the reverse strand, counting down.
ATTCAGGGACTTTATCATTTATAGATATTAAAATAATATGTTAATAAAAATCTAAGAACACTTACATCTGGCCATTCGTCGGAATATACGTGGATCCATCGCCCTCGACATACTGAACATAGGTTGGATGTGAAACTGAATCGGACCCCACTGCCTCGCCGTCAGCAGCAACTGAAACAGATTCCATAACTTTTCTTCTTCATTCGAATATCAACGTGTATTGCGAACCGACATTCAAAGCTTTATTGAAGCAAGCAATGGACATCAAGTTTGACTTAAAATAGCAGTACATAAATATTAAGAAAATTGGAAATTTTCAGCTAGAACACTAAATTCCGTTTCTCAATTTAAGATTGAAAGAAGACATCTTTTTTATTAGTGTAACGACATCAATAATGGGCCACCATAGCGTTACGGAAAAGAAAACAGCACTGAGCCACTGAAAATTAGTACTGAGTCAAGTTTTGTATTGATAGAGAGCCACAGTAATCGGTAAAGAAGAATAGCATTCGTATCTAGCGCCACCAGGGAATTCTTATTTATAACAAGTCGTAGAATCAGTGCTCCAGTTTGTATGATTTTTTATCCATCGCTAATACTTTCACTCATTTGGTGACTCGTAATTTTTAGAACAGATGAATAAGAAACATTAGTGTACTTCACGAAGGAATAATAAGCAGACCAATCTCCGTACATGCGATGTGGCAGGAGCAACGGCAGCGTAAGTGCCAGGCTTGTAAGTAGTAATCACTCTTCACTTAGTGCGCAAGCGCCACGTCGTGTCCTCACGCACAAAAAAGTGCGAGTGCGACAGCTTTTGAATATAAAGTATGTTATAATTAATACTTTTAGTTAAGTGAATGACATAAGATTGCGGTTATCAAAGGAGTGAATTATGAAAGTGGTAAGTATAAAATTTAATGAAACTGTATGAACATGAAATCTTGCAATTGGAATTGCAATCTATACTTACCACTTTCACAACGAACTTCTTTGATTACCACAATCTTATGGAAACACACTTGACTTAATTATGTATTCACTTAACCAAAAGTATTAATTATTATAATTTAAACCTTTTACACACTCATTTTACTTGACAGCTCGAAAAACTTTTGCTGGTAGCAATAGAAAACAAACTCGCATTACCTGATAAACATACTTTATTTTCAAAAGCTGTCTCACTCGCACTTTTCAGTGCGTGAGAAGAGGACACGTGGCGCTTGCGCAATAAGTGAAGAGTGATTACTACTTACAGGCCTGGCACTTACGGTTGCTCCTATCAGATTCGCAAAAGTTGTCCATGGCAGTTCAGTCTCCTTATTATTCCTTCGTGTTGTACAGTACTTATTTACTGAGATAAAAAATGGCACCTGAGCGCCATCTTCAGGCGTTTTCAGCTATGTCTGTAAAAGCATATATTTCGGTGGTTCACTATTGTTGTACATGCTTTACCTATCACAGCATCATTACAGATCATTACAATTTTTTTATAATATACTCTGGTATGATAACATATTACAAGCCTCGGACTCACTTCAGAGATTAAAAATAGTGTAAATAAGTAGTGCACCAAATTTGACAAAATTGCTTCAAAATAGTGTCATAACATTTTTCAAGCATTAAACTTATGTGTAGTCCGAAATAAAAAAAATGTGCAATGGAAAATTAACTTTATTTTTAATTGAGAAGTCTACTATTAAATTTTTGATTAAGAATTCATCTTTTTTGGTTCAAAATTGAATGAATTTATTGAAAGTTCAACAATTTGATTGATTTTTCTGTCTTCCTTGACTAATAAATTTTGTTGTTGAAAATTCAACTATTTTGTTCAACATTCATTTGTTTGGTTTGAAAATTGGTTGAAAATTAGTTTTTTCGTTGAAAATTAAATAATTTGGAATTCTTCTTTTTTCGTGTAAAATCAGTTTTTTTGATAAAAATGCAACTTTTTCGTTGAAAATTCGTTTTAGTTGGTTAAGTCCAAGTGTTTTTTTTTGTAATTAAATTTTTTTCAAATATCAACTATTACATTTTTTGTTGAAAATTCATCTTTTTAGGTTGAAAATTCAACTACTTGATTGAAAGTTAAACTACTTTCTGAAAAATTCGTTTTTTGTTGTTGAAAATACATCATTTTGATAGAAAATTAGTTTTTTAAATTAAAAATTAATTTTTTTAAACTAAAAATGTAACTACTTTGTTATTTTAAAAAGTCAACTGATTGTGAATTTTTTATCAACTACATATTATGCAATAATTCAGACGATATATCTATTTTCGTGAGCCTCACTAACATAGGATTTTTATAAAGAACAGTGTGCCAACTTAGCCTCCGCGCCAACTTACGCTTCCTTACCTCTGCTATTCAACTGTTTTTCAACTGTTTTGTAGAAAATTCGTCTTTTTGACTTGAAAATTCAAAAATTTGGTAGAAACTTCAAACTATTTGGTGCCAAATGAATCTTTGTTGTAGAAAATTCGTTTTTTTTTTAATTATGAATTAATTCTCTTAAAGATTCTCTTAAAGGAAAATTTAATTTGTCCATTTTTGGTTAAAAGTTGATCTTTTTTAATTAAAAATCTTTAGAGAAAAAATAAACTGAAAATAATTTAAATAAAATTTAGTCTAAGATCATTCCCATTGTTTAAACTATTTAGTTGAAAACTTGTCTTTTTTGGTAGAAATTTAATCTTCTTGGTGAAAATTCAACTATTTGATTAAAAATGTATGTATTTTGTGGAAAATTCGTCTCTTCTGCTATAGAAAATTAATCTTCTTGGTAGAAAACTCAACTATTTGATTAAAAATGTATGTATTTTGTTGAGAATTCATCTTTTTTGGTAGAAAATTAATCATCTGTGTTGAAAATGCGACTGTTTGGTTGAAAAATAAATTCATTTTGGTTGAGGATTCAACTATTTTGTTGGAATTCGTCCTTTTTTGTTAAATTCAACTGTTTTTTTATTAAAAATGAAAATATTTTCTTGGTTACAATATCAACTATTACAGTTTTTGTTGAGAATTGATCTTTTTTTCCTTGAAAATTGTAGTATTTGGTTGAAAACTGAACTACTTTGTTAATTCATGACAAACAGAAAGATTTTACCACCACCCCGCAAATCGTATAACTTTCTTTTTTAGATATTATGAACATTACATATTATACACATAATTTATGCACTGATCCTTATCAGCCATTTAGACTATTTTCCGGTATGTTGCGATTCGCTGAGGTGGCGGATATACTATTTTAGCAAATTAGCGAAGAAGTTCAAAAATATTTTTAAAGGAGAAGTAAAGAAATAATAGCATTAGCGGACAATTGTGAGAAAATAATGTCTTTACTGTCATTTGTTTCGAAATAGTAGCAAAATAGTGTCATCGCTCAAAAAACGTGATAAATTGTGTAAATAGTGTGATGAGTCCGAGGCCTGATATTATTCCTCATAATCTAATAATTTCCTGTGAAAATGAGACCGACTGGCTAACTAGTGAAGACATTATTCCCTATCACATGAAAAAATCGAATATTTTGATATAATTTAGTCCTTGAGCGGTGTAGTAGTTCACAAACGGCGCATGTACGACATTGATATCATTAAAGAATAATCATGCCGATTTATAACTACCCTCACCTACTGCCGTTGTGAGGGACGCATATGACGGTGAATCACTGGTGCCTATCGAAGTCAATGTGGAGGAATAGTGATGCATGTTTTAGAGCAGCATGGAAAGGGTCAAATCTCTACTCAAAATTCTACTTAAATCCCCAAGATAGGAATTAAACTTTACTAAACTTCTCGTAATTTGAAATAAGTTGAAATAATAAAACAATAAGTAACCAATACAGTAGAGAAAGCAGTCAAACTGATTCATAGATTTAGAAGTATTCTTCAAGTAGGAATTTCTTATTACCGGTAACTGTTATGTAGTGCGGCGACCCACTGACGATTGTACCAGCTGACGAGGAAGTTACGTCGGGATCTACAAGAGTATGTTGACCAGTATGACTTGTATTCACTACTACCTGCGCTGTTACATGAGCTGCTGTACCTGAAGAACCATTTGAAGAATCTGCTGCTGAATCTAGCGCATCCTGGACTAGCAACTGCAATAATATGAATATTAGAACTACCATCATCATCAACAGCTTTAACAGTTTTCCTAGCTTAAAACGGTACAATTCTAGACAGTCACATCCGAATTTTATCTTTGAAAGTTTTCGACTTTTCAAATTGCAATTGTTCAATTTTAAACTCTAAAAGCTTCAGTTGAATGATTTAACAACGTCTTTACATTTCAAATTTTACTAATAAAAATATTTTTTATTTAGTATTGTTATGTTTATAAAAATTTAAATTTGTAATTGTTTAATTTTAAAGGTATAATTTAAATAACTTTCATTTTACAGTTCTTTGAATGTGATATTATATTAATTTTCGACTGCATTATTTGAATGCTTTCAAATTTAAATTTAAATCCTGAAAAGGATTGTATTGCAAAATGTTTTCAATTTTAGAGCCTACAATTTTAAAGATTGCTTTTGAATTGAAGATACTTAATTTTAAACGTTTAATTTTTGAAATGTGTAATTTGATGTGCAGTTGAAGTTTAACTTGTAAACATTATTTGATTTTGAAATTGCATAATTTTGAACGTTTTAATCAACAATAATTTACGATTTTAAAACTTATAAAAATTTGAAACTTTACAATTGTAATAACATTTTTCATATTGAGCGTTTGGAAATTAAAGTTATTAACACATTTATAATGCTCCATTTTTTTGCAATTATGCAACTTTAATCGTTTAAACCGGATACTGATTAAGTTCGTATATTTGTTCATTTTTTATTTCATTTTGACTGTTCAAATTATAATGCTTCAGATTAAAGACCGTTAAATTTAAAGCTATTGGAATTTCTTAGTTGTCAATATCGAATGCTTTAAAATAAATTTGAACTTTCAAGCAGTTGGATTCACTTGAAATCACTTGTAATCGTAAACTTTTATAAATTATAATTTAAAATCGTTCAAATTGTTAAGTTTTCAATTTGAAATTCATAGCCTGAAATAGTATAACTTTAAACGCTGCAACTTAATTCCAAGATTTGAATGTTTCAAAATGAAATTCTTTAACGTTCTTTTTCCATCTTTCCAATTTAAAAAATGTGAAAACTCACGATTTTAGATATTCATTAGTTTTGCAAACTTCTAATTTTACTTTCGAACACCTCCGACTTTAAACTTCAACATATTCAAATTGGCAGTTTTTAAATTTCAAGGTTTTGGATACGTAAAAGTTAAAATAATTCAAGTTTATACATATTCCATTTTAATTTTGAAAGCTTTAATTTGAAAAGTTCAATTTGACACAATTTCAGCTTTAAATGTCTTAATATTCGGCACTTCATATTAATTATGTTACTTTTAAAGAAGTGAGTACAAAAACATTTCTCAACTTTCGTCTACCATTAAGAAAATATATTATCTCATTATTCAACTCCCCCACTCTTCCTTCTTGTTTATCATCTCAAAATTATTCATTTGTGCATTTTTTCAATAAAAAAAACTGTCCAAACATTTGAACTTTTAATCGATGTAACTTGCAATTATTTACAATCACTTGCAATCAGTTGCATTCACTAAAAATTGTTTACACATAATCAAACACAATGGTGCAATCGTACAACGAAATTCGAAGTCATTTGCCCCTTGCAACGAATTCAATAAAGGCGTCTGATCAGCGCAAATATTTAAGAAACTTATTCTTATCAGTATTCAAAGGCAGATGTCTTGTTAGACTTATCAGGTATTACCAATAGATATGAACACAGAAATCGATATTCTTTTAATAATCTCAAAAAAGTGTCTAAAAAAAACCCTAAAACACAATTCTAAATATTATCTTCATCTAATCGTAAAAGCCTAAAGTATAAAACTAATATCTTTGAACTAAAAAAGAAGTTGTCAACTATTTTGAAGGCCGGCTTCGATAACCAGAATCTATATAGATCCTGGTCCCCTATCGAATCGAATTTTGGTGAACAAAGTGGAGTGGAAGCTACGAACCTGGATTGGTTGGAGATTATTGGGGCTTGATGGATCAGGACTGGTAACAACGGTGATGACTTGTTGACCTCTGGTGGATTGAGCCTGGCAGGTAGAACTATTGCCACTGGAAGTCGTAGTCAAAGCGACGACGCTTGGTTTGGTATCCACCCCCACTGCCGTGGGGGCACCCCCGCCATTGCCTGCCCCAGCGGATGCTGCGAGAGCATACTGGGCTCCTGTCGTAGTCATGGCAATCACTCCCTCACCTCTCTCTCTCTTCCTGGCGTATCAAGAACACCTCCGCCTTCTCGAATCTGAAGAGATGATTCTGCAACACAAGCATAGACACCTTTAGTATAGGAGCTGATCAAAATATAAATGTCAATATCAATAACACTATCTCCTTTTATTGAGATCAAAGGTCTACCTGTTCGATACCTTCACTTATTTTAGTAACTTGTTACTTGCTCCCTGCTCCACACCGTCAAGAGGGATTCATTCAAAGGTTTCATATTCGCATTGCTTCCCGCCAAGGGGGCCGATTTGGACAGGTTTGAGTAGGTTTATTACATGCTAGTCTTTCAAGATTGGGTTTCATTTAACTCCCCCCAAAAATATAATAAAGAATTTTTATTGAGCAATGTAGAGATGATGCATTCACTGAACTGTTAGTAGTTTGAAATTATTTTTCATGATTTAATAAATAGATCATTTTAAATTTTATTTGTAAGTACCAAGTTTAGAACCCCCTTTTCATTTCAAAAGATAATACTGCGCTTCTTCAACTGGCAAAATTTCAGGGATCACAGTGCAAAAGGAACTCAAAAAAGGATAAAATAGGGTAACTTTTTAACGAAGGGGGAGGGGATAGGGTCAAGATTTAACACTTATTTTTACATGTAGAAAAGAAGAAACAATCTTTTTATAAGAAATGTTATATATTTAAATAATTTTAAATGGGTTTTTCATGATTTCACGGCGATATAAAAAAGTCAGAAAAAAATATAATTTATTAAATAAACCATTTTTATATCTTTAAAATCGTTCGCATAATCAAGAATATTTTCATTTCAATATTATCATTAATAATTAAATCGTGATACTTATAAGTATAATTGAATATTTCTTTCCAAGATTTGTCATTTTGTCCTTACTATAATTCATATTTTAAATGTAAATTTTAAACTAAACTATTCAATGCTCTTAGACTCAAATTCAAAATAGATTAAGTGCCTAAAATATTTTACATTTCAAAATTTTTTAATTTTATTAGTTTCAGCTTTAAAGTTTGATTTAAATTCTATATAGTTTAGTTTGAAATCGGTCAAATAAAAATTGCAAATATTATATGGTAGTATTTACAAATAAAATTTAAGACTGCTTATCACTCCTATACAGATTTGAAATTCAAGTGCCTCAATTTTGAACGTTTAACAATAAATTGTTCAAGTTCGAACATTTAACTTAAGCAGTTGATCAAACTTGAATGTTCCATTTTTTAATTATTTAACTTAGTACATGTAAAATAAATAATAATAATAATAATGTTTTAACTGTTCTAATTTTATATTGGATATTAGATAACAACTTCTGTACCCGGTTTTCACATTTTCAAAATGTTTTAAATTGTTTCAGATTCAAGTTTTTTTTTTGAGTTTCTATACATATTCTAGTTTTGAATTGAATAATTTCGTAAATGTAAAACGGAAAAAGGGTCTTCTTGCGTACATTTACTAATTTCGAAGAATTTCCCGCGTAATTCAAATACTGTAATTTCAAATAGCATATGTTTAAAGAGAAAAGGGGAGAAAAGGGAAGTTTTTCGAGAATAGGGGAAAGAGAGGTTTTACTGTAATTTCTCAAATGTACGACATAAAAGTTTTAATATTTCCGACATAAAAAGAGGACTTGAAATTTAATTTTTAACTACGAAACATAAATGTATTTGTGTACAAATAGGAGAATTTTGAAAGGGCAAGCAAATTAAACTGTAGAAAAAGAATTAGTACCAAATTTAATTTCGGATAGTCCCTCAAATTTTAGAAAATTCCTAGTTATTTTCTGGGGTTTCAACATTCTTCAGTCGCTCCAAACAGAAGGCTTCTCATCAAATAAATAACTGGGATTCGAGTAGTTTAGTGGTCCAATTTTAGTAAAAATACGTGCTTTTTGGACACTGTTAATCAATGATTACTGATTTTATCGTTGTTTCACAATTATTTTCTAACAATATTTAGATAAAGAAGAAAAAAATGTTTAGAAAAAAAAAAACAATTTACTATATTAAATTAGTGAGTGCAAGTACAGTGAAAAATTATCATTATTTCTTGTTTTATAAAAAATTATAGATTAATACATAACCACTGAAAATTCAGAAAATTTTTACTCCAGTTTATTTTATTTTCTGTTGAGGATTTTTAACGTTTTGCAACTTTTTTAATATTTATGAAGAACCTACTTAAGAAAAAGGGCAATAAAAAATGTAAAATATAAAGAAACTTTATATATATATATAACAACGAAATGAAAATAAAATTAAAAGAATTTTTTTTTCAACAGACGAAGAAATTGGTTACACTTTCTCACTTATAAACATGAAAAGCTCGATAGTTAACACGGTTTTCCTGCTTTTGAAGTTTTCACATTCAAATTATCTTTTTTAAACCAAACATTTAACCTAAATTTGCAGTAACTTATAGTTTAAGATGTTTTTCAATGTACAGTGTACCATTTTACTATAAAAACAGTTTAAATTCTATTCTCCACTACTTATTTCATTACGAATTAAAAAAGTGTGTGTTAATGTTTTAAAAAAAGTTTACTTTATAATAATCATAAGGTTACGAGTACTAATAACTTTATAAAATTATGAGTTTAGTTGTACACAAGTTAGAATCACCAAATTTAATTTAATTTTGTTTAAGATATCTTATTAAAGAAATGTAGTACTTTTCTATATACATAATCATCGATTGCTGTCTCTTTTTTCAATGACAGGTAATTATATTCCGAAAAATTGTAGATAAAAAATGTGTTATTAGTAATGCAATTTATAACCGAACTTCTAAGGATATTTATTATTTGTTAATTTACCGGATTTTTTTTCTGAAACTTTAAAAATTACTTTGCCATTTCTTGGTTTCCTGACTTAGCAGCCACTGTAATTAAATTTATTATTTATTTATTATTGAACGCATTTTCTGAAAATCCGTCTTTGGAAGGGAATGAAAAATATTTTTATTTTAAATAAACACCATCCACGGTGGGTCCGGTACTTTACAAAAAAATCTATTTTTTTATGTAATTACTAAGAAAATAAGAAATTTTCATATGATTATATGGTAAATATTGGTTGAAATTATCTCTAATAGATTTTTTTATTGAATGTGGTTGTCTGTTATCCTACGAACATTTTAAGACAAAAATGAAAATAATGGGAGGTTTCTTTAACTCCATTTTTGTATTTAATTAGTAAGAAATTATAATACGATTACATGGCAAATGATGGTTAACAATTTTTAAATAGATTTTTTTATTGAATGAGGTTGTTTGTCACCCCATAGATATTTCAAAATGACTTACAATTGAACGTTAGTCGAGTTTTCTCAAAAAACACCTCTCCAATTTTTTAATTTTGATCTTAAAATGTTTATGGGGTAACAGACAACCACATTCAATAAAAAATATCTATTACAAAAAACAGTTAACCAAAATTTACCATATAATCTTTGAAAACTTCATTTCTTAGTAATTAAATATAAAAATCGAGTTTTTTCCTAAATCACTCCTCCGATTATTTTCATTTTTATCTTGATATATTCGTAAGGTGACATGAAACCACATTTGATAAAAAAAATATATATCTAAAAAATGTGAACCAATATTTACCATATAATTTTATGAAAATTTCTTAATTTCTTAGTAATTAATCATTTTCATCTTAAAATGTTCTTGGGATACCATATTACTATACACAATCAGAAAATCCCAATTACTTGGAATTTTCATTCAAACTTGGTTCAGCCGCACCGTGCATCACATAAAGAATTTAGTTTTTCATAACAAGTTTTCCCGTTCTATCAAAAATCGGTTACATATGTAATGTGATTTTCAAACAATTTTATCAATTTTAAGAAGAAAATGTTCCTAATAAGTCTTATAGAATTCGACACGAGATACTTTTTTCTTTAAAACACTATTCTCCACGACTACTTCAGATAAAAACGAGAAAAAGAACATGGTACACTTTTTACACTTTTCTCGAAAAAAGCTCGCGGAGAAAAGTGTTTCAAAAGTGCATCTTTTCGAGATCGATGATTTTTAACAGAAATTTTTCATTGTAAGTCTAAGATTTTGAAAATTCGAAATTCGCCATTTTTGGCATGAGCATTTGTTTTGAGCATCTCCAAATAAAACTTTTTAAATACAAAATTTTTTTGTTATTTTTTTGAGTATTAAACTAGCGATTACAGTTTGAAAGAAAGAAACAGAGCTTGAAAAATAATTCAATTCTTACAATTTTCTTAAAGGCCAAAAAACTGATTTTACAAATTCTTTGGTAGACGTTTAAGCAGTAGTTATAAAATTAAAAAAAACTTGCATCAAAATCAAATGGGTTCGTATTTCACAATAATGCGGTTTTAAAACTAATTCCCCAAAATCAACAAATAAATAATCCTTCATAGGACTATACTTATACTCTCTAAAATTTAATCGCAGTATCTACATTTGAACATAGAACTCTAGATTAGCGAACCAAATCGGAATTTTTCAGAAGCGAAAAAATATTCTGTAAGATCGAAATCAACATTGAAAGATCAAACAAAAGTCTACTCTCGAACTGAAGTGTTTCTGAATTTAGGTCAAAAAAGTTTTATTGGAAGAAGTTATCCAATTTCGAGGAAATAGATGTGGAAGTTGACAGTCTCAAAATATTCAAAAATCTTCAGTCTTCAAAAAATTGTATAGTTGTTTTTTTATATGTTGATTGTTGAAGATAAAATAAAATTTTGCAAAACGTCATCGGGTCGGCAATTTGTTTTAAAAAATTAATTTGCAAAATTGGCCCCCCATTGCTCCACAAAAATTCAAAACATTTTGCAAACTTGAGTAATTGAGTGTCCCCATGCAAGAACAAGACATAGATTTTTCTAGCGCGGTGGCGTTGGCCCCTGACGACTAAAAATCGAAATACGAAATTTTGAATTTTAAAACATAGATTATTGTAGATAATTATATTCCGCATCTTTTTTTCCTTTGCAAGAAGATCATATCTTTTTTAGATTTTTAAAAAATTGCAAAAAACTTTTTTTTTTAAGTCAATTTTTAATTCGGTTTTTGTCTTCAACTCGTGCTCAAATCCACAGTTTTTGGAATTTCTTTATAAAATTTATAAGAAATATTCCTTATAGTGTTCTTGTTATGACGGTTAGCGATAAAATTTCTCAACTTTATTTATAACAATATAAAAAATTCTTTTCTAGGCTATTGCATAATTCGTTCCACAAAATGTTTGAGCGTTTCGTTTATCGAGGAAAGTTCGAGCAAACAAAAACTTCCTGCGGAGAAGTTGTTCAAAAAAGTACAAAGAAGTTTTCTGTAAAGGCTTTTTTCAAATAAATAATTAGGTAAAAAACTGTGAACGCTAAACTATAAGCGCGCGACTGATCTTCTATGCGTGTATTGTGCCGAGTCGGAACGTCTTTCCTTCGACGGCCGTGCCATGAACTCGAAATGTAATATAGGAGGATTATTCAAGTGTTACATGACCGTCAAATGCCCTTCAGCCTCTTTGATCCCATTCGTAGCCAAAACATTGCAGTTTTCTGCTAAAACAAAATAGATAATTTCTATTCTGAGTACCGAAGTGTGCGCTTCGTACGCGTATTGCGAGTCTTAGCTTCAGTGAAAATAAAATTGATAACTTATAATAACAAAAAGTATTATTAAAACAAATTTTAAAATTTCTATATTAAAGAGCGAATCTTAAGGTTCTTCTAGAGGGAGGAAACGAACAACAAATGTAGAAGCGTGGGCTAGAAATGTTAAGAAAACATGCAGAAATAGAGTACGTATAATATTTAGTTCTTTCTCTTTTGATAGAAGCTAAAAAAAAATGAGATTCCTGTTTTTTATATTTTGAATTTCTGTACAGATATCGTGATAAAAGCGTGTTTTGGTAATAATATAATAATTCCGTAAGAAGGCTTTTCAAAACAAAATTTGTTTAACGCAGGGCGAAGAGTACGTCTCTACTTCTAATTTATATAAATTATTATGAACATAACTATTCGCTAAATGAATAAAAATTTAACATATTTTATGTCAATTGAAGTGTTAATATTTATTTTTAAGCCAGACCCCTATAACCCGCCTAAACGTCAAGACGTCCCGACTCGCCATAATCTACGCATAGAAGATCAGTCGCGCGCTTAAAGTTTAGCGTTCACAGTTTTTTACCTATTAATTTATTTAAAAAAAGCCTTTACAGAAAACTTCTTTGTACTTTTTTGAACAACTTCTCCCCAGGAAGTTTTTGTTTGCTCAAACTTTCCTCGATAAACGAAGCGCTCAAACGTTCTGTGGAACGAATTATGCAATAGCCTAGAAAATAATTTTGTATATTGTTATAAATAAAGTTGAGAATTTTTATCGCTAACCGTCATAACAAGAACACTATAAGGAATACTTCCTATAAATTTTATAAAGAAATTCCAAAAACTGTGGATTTGAGCACGAGTTGAAGACAAAAACCGAATTAAAAATTGACTTTAAAAAAAAAAGTTTTTTGCAATTTTTTAAAAATCTAAAAAAGATATGATCTTCTTGCAAGAGAAAAAAAGATGCGGAATATAATTATCTACAATAATCTATGTTTTAAAATTCAAAATTTCGTATTTCGATTTTTACTCGTCAGGGGCCAACGCCACCGCGCTAGAAAAATCTATGTCTTGTTCTTGCATGGGGACACTCAATTATAAACTCAATCACTATCCTGTATTAAATTTGTAAGACGTTCGTGATACGGCAACATTATTAATTATAAACAAATTATTATTTTGTTAATCACTCACCAGCGAAAATACCGAAGGTTTTGCAAAATGTTGTTTCTGCTTCTTTTGCGAAATGTTTGTATTTTTTGGCTAGTTTAACAAAATACCTAATTTGTTTCATTGCAATTTTAATATTATTGCCGGTCGTGCAATGTTTTGAAAATTTAATACTTTTTAGATTTCGACACTTCCAACATTTTCTACCCAAAAACGCAACATTTGCAATTCTCGCAAGAATTTTATGAGTCGAATTGCAAAAAAAATAACAATAATTTAAAAAACGATAATTTGCGTTATGTATTTAGTTTTTCAAATCATAAAATAGTTTCTTCTCAATGGAAAAAAGCAGAAACAACATTTTGCAAAACCTTCGGTATTTTCGTTGGAGAGTGATTAAAAAAATATTAATTCTTTATAATTAATAATGTTGCCGCATCACGAACGTTTTGCAAATTTAATACAGGATAGAGACTGAGTTTATAAATACTCACTCAAGTTTGCAAAATGTTTTGAACTTTCGCGTAGCAATGGAGGGCAAATTTTGCAAATTAATTTTTCTAAACAAATTGCCGACCCAATCACGTTTTGCAAAGTTTGATTTTATGTTCAACATATGAAAAAACAAATATGCTATTTTTTTGAAGACCTTCGGAATTTTCTTTAATTTATTAGCTATTTCCACTGGTCTATATGGATTGCCATAAAAATGCAATTTTCCATTCAAACAAAAAGTAAAAATATACTTCACCAAACTCCAGACAAAAATCACCAATGCCTTAATCACAGGTTAGGTTTGTAAACATTTATTTTTTATATCGTATAGCGAAATATTTATTTAATATTTATTTATAAACTTAACCGAAAAGGACAAAATTTACGAGTTTTGTCTGATATATGGCAAAATGACTGATGAATTATCTGAAATGCAGATACATATGTACTGCGATTGAATTTGGGATGGTAGTACAGATGGGCGTAAAATTTTGCCATTCACAAGCCGCGATTTACTTACGTACGTGAAGGTGGAGCTGACAAGGGATGAAATGCTGTAGCAAATTTGGAGTTGCCGATCAAAAATGCATTTTGTAAATTAGATTTGATTGATTGTACTGGTGGAAATGCATTTTCTCACCCCAACTCTTGATCCCGGCCTGGGGATCAATAATATTTGACAACAAGTAACCTAACCTATTCGACTCGGGTGAACTCCGGTGTATTCGCGAAAGGTCGGTGGCTCGCGACTTAGATCTCTCATTATACGAGTTTGCATTCAATAATGCCGGGATCAAAGGGAGAGCTGGGAACACACATTTGCACACATTCAGGAAAACACGTCACTCTGCGTGACAATGCGTGCCCTTACTTGTGTTGGTTGCATGTACCTCACGGGGTGGCAGGTACCAAACGCCGCAAGTGACGCAAGTGTATAGCAGGGGAGAAGAAAAGGGGACGAAAATGAAACACACGCGCCACTGAACAGGGGTTCAAGGGAAGGGACCTAATATGTGGAACGCGGAACGTGGAGCAAGTTAGATCGCGAGAGCAATTAGAGGGTATTATCTCGATACACTGCTGACCCTCCCCGCTTCGATCTTCTCCACTAATAGTATAGAATAGAAAGCTGGCGGTTCCACGTGCAGATATACGCACCTGGCCAACTTCAGGGTGGTTTTTTGGAGCAACGATGGAGAGTTTATGCCATTTATTAACTTTATGGAAAATAATTCAAATTTGATAGAACCCGAGATTTCGAGTTTGAAATAGTGCTAATTAAAAATAAAAATTACTATTTAGGGAGCGTTCAAGTATTACGTAACGCAGTTTTTCGGAATTTTTGATCCCCCCTCCCCCCTACGTAACGTTTTTTCTGACTTTTCCCTGCAGTTTTTAGCCATTATGTAACATTTGCCTGACCCCCCTCCCCTTAGAGCGTTACGCAATACTTGAACGCTCCCTTATTTATAATAAACTACTTATTAGGGTGGTAAAAAAAATTTTTTTTTTTCAAGACTCATCCCTTCATTTTTTCATTTGTTCAACAAACATTTTCTGAATTTTCTGAGATTTGAAAGAAAAATGTTTGGAGGTAGGGGGCACCACCCTTAAAGTATCCCAAAGCGGTAAAAATTCAATAAATCCTTTAGTTAAATTAAGAATCGTAAAAGCTTCACAGAGGTAATGTGAGCAATCCCATGTCAAATCTGAAGAATTCAATCTATTGTTAGTAATTTTGATGAAAATTCTAGTACCCGTTCTCCTAGGTATTGAAAAAAAAACCACTAAAATAATTTTTGAAAAATTTAAAATACTGAATTTTTGAAAAAAAAAAAAACAATTTTTAATTTTCTTTAAATTTTTATTATAGATAACTTACAATGTGCTCTAAAAGCTCGGCAAATGTTAAAATGGGATCTCTCTTAGTTTTCGAGAAATAATTAAAAACGTACGCCGAGACGATGGGAAAAACCATCTAAACGATAGCCGAACAATAGGCGAATTTCAGAGTTCAGACTCACGGGCACGGGGCACACCATGCCACGGCCCACGTTCTTAGTTATTTCTCGAAAAATAAGAGAGATCCCATTTTTATATTTTCAGGGCTTTTAGGTATCTATAAAAAAATTAAAGAAAATCAAAGATGGATTTTTTTCAAAAAACCAGTTAAAAAATTTGTTTTTAAAAACCCAAAGAGTTTTTTAAATTTTATTCAAAAACTGCCTCTTCTTATGAATAATTGAAAAAATACATCTCAATATCATTAAAATCACCAAAGTTATGAAAGTTCGAAGAAAAACAGACCAAAATTTTCAATTTTGAATATCTCCTAAGTTTTTTGATTTAAAAAAAAATTATTTTAGGGTTTTTTCTTTTAACTACGAAGAGAATGAATACTAGAATTTTCATCAAAATTACTAACAATGGATGAAATCTTTCGGATGATTGGACATGGAATTGCTCATGTGAAACTATCGTGTGAACGAAGGCCAAAATTTTCATTTGATAAATAAATTCACCCCCACTGTCGCCAAACCTCACCTCTTAAGACACTAACGTAATTCTTAAATGTCTTTTCTGAATTTTATGGAATTAAAATTAAAATTTTAAACGTAAATTATATAACAATTTTACTATTCAAGTATGGAAAACAATGCCCTTAAAATATACATTTTTCATCCTTAATAATTCACAAAAAATTACATTTTCTTTCTTCAAAACTTCATATTTCAATATATTTATACATCAAAACAATGCCTTAAAATAAAAATTTTCCCCCTTTCATCCTTAATAATTCATAAAAAATTACATTTTGATTCTTCAAAACTTTTTATTTATACTAAAGTATATTGAAATAAAAAATTCTGAAGAAAGAAACTGTAATTTTTTATGAATTATTAAAGGCGAAAAGGGAAAACCGAGGGAAAAACATTTATTTTAAAGGCATTATTGTCCATACTTGTATACCAAAAATTGTTATATAATTTACGGTAAAAATTTTCATTTCAATTACATTAAATTCAGAAAAGACACTTAAAAATTACGTTATAGTGTCTTAAGGGGTGAGTTTTGGCAAATTTGATGATTTTTTTATGAAATGAAATCGTTAACATTCGTGTTTTCCACACGGTAGTTTTACATCACATAGGGAAATTTTTTTCACCAAATGACACAAAATGAGGGAGTGAGACTTTAAAATATAAAATTTATGGACCACCCTACTACTTATATATAATAATCTGGAATGGCTTCATTACTATAAAGGTATTCAAGCTGATTCAAGACAGAACAATTCTAAAATTAAAAAGGTTTGAAATTTAATAATAAATCATTTAAAATTGAACAATTAAATGCAAACAATTTCAAACTGGAAGCATTTCAAGTCGAATAATTTTTTCAATTAGATACTAATTCACAGGGTTCACAGCGGTTCAGTAGTTCAATTTTAGGTAAAAAGGCCATTTTTTCCGAAAAAAAGAGGATTTCATTTATTATTAAAAACTGTTTATATCATATGGGTATCTCTTGAATATGGAGCGAAAGTGACTTCTAACAGTAGCGCATTTTCTTTAGCAAGTTTTCTAGTAATTAAAAAAAAAAAAATTTGTGTAGCTAGCTTTGAAAAATCTGTTGGACACTTCAGCACTTTCTAATGATAAAAAATATCAGAAAAAAGTTCAAGAAGATCCAAGATCGAAACATACATAACATTAACATACATTTATATTTTATTTATATTTACCTAATATACGCTACTTTTTCGCATATTATTTTCGATTTACAAATTTTGTTTCTACATCCACTATTATTATTATTATTATACCATTAAGCCATTTCCCTTTCGGGGTAGGCGTGACTTGCTCGGTTGGAGAATAGTAGTGTGTATATGGGTATATAGGTATAAGGTAGGTAGGAAAATAGGTATGAGGTGGATAGGTATATAAGTGTTAGGTATATATATTTTAGATTGATCTGGAATTCTCGTGTTATTTATTTAAATGACACGTTTACTCCGCAACACTGCTCCGACCCAGGTTGCTGATCAATCTCTCTAGCGATCACCCCAAGTGAAGAGCCTCACAAAATTGTTATGTATGGTTCTCCACTTTGGCCCATTAGTATCCAAGATCTTTGTTTCAGGCGTCATTCATTCTACTGTCACTCTGTTTACAAACTATTTGTCGCCACACTTTTCTGTCCTGGCATACTACTCTAGCTTCCTTCACGTCCATGCATTTTTTCATGCAAGCTCTTGTGTTCCTATGGCTTCTTATGTCTCTACGGATTAATGTCTCATTTACAGATTCTAACCATTCTTTTGGCGGTCTACCTCTGGGCATTATGCCATTTACTTTACCTTTATACACTTGTTTGGTCAGTCGTTCATCTTTCATTCTTTCAAGATGTCCGAACCATCTTAACTGATTTCTTTCCCATGTGTCAATTATTGTCTCTTTTGCACCACATTCTTTGAGGATTGTCTCGTTTCGGACTTTGTCCATTAGTGTTTTCCCGCATATTATGCGCAGAGGTTTCATGCCGATCGCGTTAATTTTACTCCTGTCCTTTTCTTGACAGGTCCATGTCTCGCTACCGTATAGTACAGTCGGTACGAATATAGAATTGTGTATGGCCATTTTAGCTTTTTTTGATATGTTTTTATTTGTTAGGATGGACCCTGCTCTACCGATAACCTGTTTACCCTTATTTATGCGCCTATCTAACTCCCCATCTATTTTTCCGTCGCTAGTGAATAGACTACCTAGATATACGTACTTGTCAACTTGTTCTAATCTCTCATCATTTAGGACAATGTTGCACATTGTTTTCTCACTCTTTCCCTCAAACACCATGATTTTTGTTTTATTTACGTTAATTTTGAGTCCCATGTCCTTCATGCTTGTATGAAGTTTATTCAACATTCTTTGCAAGTCCTCGACTGATTCTGCCATAACAATCTTGTCATCTGCGAAAGCTAACCCACGTACCTTAACTGTTTGGAGATCTACACCTTCTTCGTCGAAGAGTGCAGTTCTTAGACACTTATCCATGAATATGATAAATAGCCACGAGGACATAACGCATCCTTGTTTCACGCCTTGCGTAATATCGAACCAGTCACTCAGTTTCCCGTTTACCCTTACGCTCGCTTTACTGCCTGTATATATTGTTTTTATTGCTTGCAGGAGCCCTCCATTTACTCCGTATTCTTTAAGAACTTCCCAAAGTTTACTTCTATTTACCGTGTCAAATGCTTTTTCTAGGTCAATAAATGCACAGAAAACTTTCTTTCCTACTCTCAAGCTTTTTTCTGTGATCTGTCTTAGGCTAAATATCTGATCTGTACATGATCTTCCTGGCATAAATCCACTTTGGACTTCCCATATTTTTTCTTCTGTGATTTCCATTACCCTACGAATAAGTATTTTTGAGTATATTTTACTTACGGTACTTAGTAGGCTGATACCTCTGTAATTACTGCAGTTGTTTTTATCTCCCTTTCTTTTGTATATTGGTACGATAATCGCTTTTTTCCAATCGTCTGGGACTTTCCCCGTCTCGATACATAAATTTATTAATTCGCACAACCTGTGAGGTATGTACTCGCCACCGTATTTGAGCATTTCAGCACTAATACTGTCTATGCCAGCAGCCTTACCGTTTTTTAAGTTCTTAATTATGTCTCGGACCTCAGTGACACAGACTTTTTCAATTGGGTTTTCTAATGCATTATGTTCTATGTCGCAGTTTTGTTGTCCTATATCTTCACCTCCTAATAGTTCTTTAAAAGAGTCTTTTAAAGCGTCTACTATCCCGTCTATATCATATAGCATTTCACCTTTGCTGTTTCTCATGCTAACAAACTCTGTACTTTTACTTTCCTTCAACTGTTTATATAGTAGTTTCATTATTCCTCCAAAGCCGTTTCGTATTTTGTTCTCTTCTTCTGTTCTGATTTTTTCTTTACTCTCCTTGACTAGTCGTTTCATTTTCCTCTTTTTGTCTTTGTAATCATTTTTGAGTCTATTTCTCTCCTCATCGCTAAGACCTGTCATGTTTACTAGTCTACTAAAATATTTTTCTCTGATGTGCCGTTTTACGTATTTTATGGCATATGTATTTTAAAAGTATTAAAAATGAATCAAAATTACTATTTATTTATCGCAGGCTTCACAGTCTTTCCCCCTCTTCCCCTCTTTTCCCCTTTCGCCCGTTTTTCTACTCAATTGCGAATTGAATTAATAGTAAGCAATAAGGAAATCCACTATTTTGGGTTGAGAACTTTTTTTTATAACGATTTTATTATTCAGTTGAAAATTCAATTATTTTCAACAATTAAAAATTTTCAAAAATTCAACAATTTGGTTGAAAATTCAAATATTTGCTTGAAAATTAAACTTGTCTAGAAAATATATGATTTGTGTTGAAAATTCAACTATTTTGTACAAAATTCTTATTGTTTGCTTAAAAATTCAACAATTTAATTTAAGTGCTTTTTCTTTCTTGACTGAAAAATCTTTCTTGGTTGAAAATTCCAACTATTTTTATGAAAATTCGTCTTTTTGGTTTTAAAATTCATCTTTTTGGTATAGATTTAATCTTTTTTTGGTTAAAAATGAAACTGCTTCGTTGAAAATTTGTATTTTTAGATGAATTTAACTATATGTTTAAAATTAGAATCTTTTTTGTAGAAATTATCGACTATTACATTAAACTATTTGGTTCAAAATTAACTTTTTTTTTGTTGAAAAATCATATTTTCCTGTTGAAAATTCATCTTTTTTGTCCAAAATTCGTCTTTTTGGCTTGAAAATTCAACAATTTAGTTGAAAAATCAACTATTTTGTTGAAAAGTTGTATTTTTTTTGCTGAAATCAATTGGCTTTTATTTAGAATTTAAATGTTTGAAAATTTTGGCTGAAAATTCATCATTTTAGACATTTTATTTAAAACTTTTTTCTTTCGCTTGACAATTCGTGTAGGAAATATATAAATTATAAATATATAAATTTTTGAAAATTTTAGTTAAACATTCATCATTTTAGTTAAAAATACCTCTATTTGCTTGACAATTCGTGTAGGAAATATTTGCAATAGGTATCATCAAAAAGAATCTCTTTCAAAGCATCTTGTTTTCTATTGTCTTGAACTTCTTGTTATGATTTAAAAAAATGTATCGAACCTTGTAAAACTAGCCGTGAATTAAATCTCGGGTGTTACCCTTTGCTTCTATTTATAATTTTATTGTGCTCATTTTATGAACACTTTGCTTCCTCATTATGATTACATAAATAGCGAAAGTATTTGTTTAAAAAAAATTAATTAATTCGTCTCAATACAAAGAATCTTTTTTTTACATCAGCTTTGAATTATGATAATTTAAAGAGTTAGGTATAGTTAAAAATGAATTTTCTAAGATTATAAATGATCATAACTTTCTCACTCTTCAAGAAAATTTATTAATACTATAGGTTAATTAATTTGTCTCGAAACAAGGAGTCTTTTCTATTCTTGCATCAACTTTGAATTATGTTAATGGTAACATTTTTACTGCAAAAAAAAACAAGTTTTTAAATATTATAAATGGCTATAACTTTCTCATTGTTTAATAGACTTTATTAATATAAAAGTTCAATCGATTCGTCTCGAATCAAGGAGTCTTTTTTGTTCTTACATCAACTTTGAAATATATCAATGAAAAAAGTTTCACTATAAAACTGATTTTTAAAATATTATAAATGACAATGAAAAAAGTTTTACTATAAAAAGCCATTTTTAAAACATTGAAGTGCTAAAGAGAAATGTAATGAATATTTGGGCAAATCCTTGCATCAGTTTTGAGATATTAGCAGTGAAATTACCAAAGGAATATATTAAGAAAATGGCGACTTTCAGTCAATTTCATGAGGGACACCATTACAGATAATCAATTCGGAATGAAATTCTCTTCTAAAAATACTGAGTTCTTTAATTGGTGCCTTTACCCAAGAAACTTCATAAATTAGACAATTTCCAAATTAATAGCGTGTGCGTAAATAATTGCACATGACGACAATAGGGCGGAGTGAGAATGCTAAAATTTTATTAAGCGAATCATTTGAGCAAAGACAAAAAAAGTAATTTGGAATCCGGAAAAATACAAAAATAATTTTTAATCATGCTTTAAAATGTTTAAATATGCCAATGCAAATTACAAATTAATATTGACACATGTTCGAAATTAACTATTTCACTATTTAATAAGTTCAAATTGGAAGCCTGCAAAACTAGACAATTTCAAAAAAAGCAGTGAAGGCTACTTTTTTCAAATTTGTAGCTTTCCGACTTTATTAATAATGTAAAATAAATCATTTTTCAAATTAATGCCTTAAAAACGAAAGAATTTTAAAATTCTTAAAGCGTTACAAATTCAAGTACTTTAATTTCCAGATATTCCAAATCAATCACAAAAGATATTGATAATAAAGGATAATCCACAAAATGCTTGAAATTGATCCCGTGTCAATTAACTGATAACACCGACTTACGAAAATTCTAGACAATCGTCCAAATTAATTGAAATCTGTTATTTTTCTCAGAAATAAATTCCGAAGTTATCCGTCTGTAAGGAGATTCTCTTAAAGTGCAATGCAAATTGGAAATTCTACTTTGTTGCCTATGTACGTCCGAAGTTCCGAGCAATGAGTATTCCTAGTTCGATAAAGCGTAGTCACTAAAGTGTAAAGTCAGAACTCAAAGAATCAGAGGAACACTTTGACACTAGGGTGTTGCCCAGGAAACAGGTACAGCTTCCCTTGGCACAGAAAATATTGCAAAAAAATGTCCACAGATAGTAAAAGTACAAAAGATTCCACGACAGTTGAACATGAAAAGATGCAATGAATAAAACTTCCAATGATAGAAAACATATCAAAAATTCAAAGTTCAGTAAAAAAATCTATCTTAATATTTGGAAATTAATTTAGAATATTATAAAAGCTACTAGGATAGGTTCACGTATTGAATAGTGGCTAATAATGTTTCCGAATATTGTATTATTATCCAATAATTATATATTTTTTAGTACGCCTGTATCATCTTACCTTTTAAATAATAAGAAAGCCCTTTATTGTTTTCTGCGTCTCTGGCTTATCAAATCCATAATCATTAAGCTCTCTTTTGCCAATTTTCTAGAAAAAAAAAATTAAAAAATAATTATATGTGTAATATAAATGAATCAATGCTAGAACGATAAATGAATTAGAACATACAGTTTAATTTTTATTTTTCTAAGAAAGATATATACGCAATTTGGAAAGCCTAAAATACAACAACAAAATAACAAGATAAAAAGATACTATATAACTCTAAAGTATAACTTATACCTCGATTCATGCACCTTACTAAAACAGCAAGCAATCCGAAAAAATAATGAAGTAATTGAAAACTCTATAAACTGACGAAGAGAGATTTCCAATTTAATTAGAAAACTATAATGTCCTATTACATAATTCTCGAATTTCAATGATGGTTCAACTAGTGCGCCCGGGGGCATTAATAAATATGAATAATGTATCAAAAGGAAATTGTTCATTTATTTCCACAGAATGATCAAACAGATTAACGAACGATCCCAAATTATTTTTGATGCATTTAAATTATTGAAATATATTGAATGAACTAATTAAATGTGTGAGTAAAACTTTAAAGTTTATTCTCAAATGTAAGCCAGCCAGCTATATTGCAAGTTTTTATTAGTGTACGCTTTTCTTGGACTTCCAATTATAGCTATAGTAAATGAGTTGAAGCTTCAGACGACTAGTTTCACTTCTTATTTTTTATTTTGCTACTGCACTAAAAATAAACAAATAAAACCCTACACCTGTTTCAGCGATCTTGACAATGAAAAAGAACTTGTAAGCAAAAAAACCTTTTTTATTAAAAAATGACAATTTTCTTAAAAAACCGAACAAGAGTCCTTTTTTGGCCTTTGGTCATCAAATATATAAAAAGTCTAAGGAGTCAAAAAAAATTGTAAACAAAATTTTCGACTAAAGAGAACACAACTAAATTAAACTAAATTTAACTAAGTTACATTTTCTAATAGAACCTTTTTAGCTAACGGCTGTCGGAAACTATTGCCCTAAAGAGTCAGAAAGAATATATAAATAAAATGTTCGACCTTCGAAGGAGAAAACTGACCGTTAATAAACAAACTTTTCAATAATTTAAAAAGCTTCCAATTTGTAAACAAATGTAAACAATTTTGAATGATTAAAATTTTAATTGCTTCAATCTGAAATTATTCATTTTATGATTGTTTTCAAGTTCTAAGGCGTAAGAAATGTAAAAAGTATTTGCCCTTGTAAAAAACGTAGAGAAAGTAAAAAGGAACGGTAGAAAATAAGAAAAAGAGTGAGAAAAAAATCTTTAAAAAAGAGTAAAAGTTATTTAATAATTAAAACAATAGAAGTAGCCGAAGGTGCAAAAAAGGAATCGTTGGGAGATTTGAAAATGCTATGTCAAAAAATGGTAGATTATGTTTGTAGTTAATCCCTAATATTCAAAAATATTGGTAAATCCACAAGAGTTTTCCTCAATTTTGTCGCTCTCCTTATAGTTTTTCAACACGTTTAGTTTGATACGAAATGATGGAATTAGTCTGGGAATACATTATTGAAAGGACATACTAATAGCAAATGATGTACCTGTTTAGAGTTGCTAAACCAAAAATTTCAAAAAGTAGACGAAAATTTAGAAACAGAGCTAAGAAACTAAACTTGCACTTTTCACCATGAACTTTAAAACAGAACTGGCTAAATGTCCTGGCCCTAAACACAGAGCACAGGAAAACTGTAGAAGCATAACAAGCATGCACCTGGTCTCTGTTATGCATGGTTGGTGCCTGGGTGTGCACATTACCCTCTTTTCTATCAGCTTGCAAACCGAGAACCACCCTTCCACCTTTATGGACTTCCTACCGGGCACTGTCACGTGCCAAGCGTTATCACAAACCATTTACTTCCAATTCTAAAAAATTCCCTTTCCAAATAACATGCGTATAATAGCCATATCGTCCATAAATAAGCAATTTTTCCTTCACTGATAAATTCAAAATAGATTTAGAAAAATTTAGATTATATATATATATAAAAAAAAAAAAAAAATAAATTTGAATTATTGTAACAGTAGTAGGTACCATAATACAAGAATGTAATCCCAATTTAATAAAAGCGATACAATAAAGGAATTTAACTGGACTGGAAGACAAGACAGTTTACTTCACTGAATGGTTATTGACTACCGGAGAATTGCTTTTGAAATCGATCTACTATATTTGATACATGCTCCACTGATTGCATTGAGATCATTGATAAGCCCCTTTTAATTGAATACCCTTATGGCTTCTTAGTTGAATGAACTATCCTAAATGCACACAATACCGTGGGAGCTTGTTCATGATTTATAATAGATAATCTATTGAAAAAAACTAAAGCCTCTTTTGCACAATGCATAAGAGGCTTTAGTATTTTCTTTCACTATGAATTTATTCGCAAAATCTGAGAAAAATACTTGTTTTCAAGCAATTTCAGGAAAAAAATCAAAATTTTATATATTTTTTTGTTTATAATTTTATTAACTTTACTAGAATATTCCATTAAGAATCTGCAAAGTTATCTCTTGAATCTGTGTAATAGTATTAACGATTATTTGAGAGTATTCGACTCATTAACTCGACTTTTTTAATCAAATGAGAATGTTGTAACGAATCTATTAATTCAAATATTATTTTTATAGATTACTCACGCACAAAATATAAAAAACAAGTCAACATATGTAATATAAAACGACAAAGAAAGTTTAAAGAACTAAACTAATATTCCATACGAAAAGATTTTAATTATGTTCTGAAATAAATAATTTTCAAGTATCAACATTCTTGGTAAAACTCAAAAAATGCGATCGGTAGTTAAGTCACCCGCATGGAGACGTACATCCTTTCCTTCTCTTCAAACGACAAAAGAACACGTAATTAATTTAATATAACAAAAACAAAAATCTAAATTTTCACATATTGTTCAAAATTTGAATATATTTCCTGAAATTTCAATTCTGAATCCAACGTCCGAGAACAAAAAAAACATTTTCTTTACAGTAGTTTATGGGGTTTTTCCCCGAAATTGCGGCACAAATAGCCGAATTTTTTGATACACATAGACACTGCCTAAAATGAAAAATATAAAAACAATCTGCACATATTCAGTTTCACTTTGAAACTATAATTTCGAGGAAGTACAATTGAGAACTAAACGAACAAAACATGACAAATCTATTCAATCTGACTGATTATCCAATATTTATCGAATTATTGAATATAATCTCTTGGATTTATGCAGTTTTTATAGCATCTTAAACGCTTCAGTACAAAATTCACGAATTTTAATTTATATATTTTGAAGATTGACAAATTTTTAAAGCGAGATTTTAATGGGATAGAATTTTTTTGTCAACTAAGGGTCAATAATCATATTTCTCAAGTCCTGAGAATGTTAAAACAGGGTGTCTAGTGACCAGCCAATTCAAAATTCCCAAATGTTCCCGACCAATTTAAAGATGTCTTTTTAAAATTTGGAAATTATTTATTTACACAAGCTAAACTTATTCTCAATCACAGATTGAAGTAATAAATAATAATCGAAGCTACATTACCCATCACGAGTATAAAACCGCTTGTTTATCGATGATTGCTTAAGTTCTTTTAATGTTAATATGTAATTATATGAGTTACACTTTTTTCTCTTAAATAGCTTGAAAGCTATCAGTATTGCCGACAAAATGAACCACGATGAAGTCATTTTGTCAATTTTTAGAGAAGATATTGCAAAAATAGTGAAAATTTCAATGTTTTCTTAACATTTAAATTAAATCTTATATAATAAACACTTTTCAATGTTCTTGGGATAAACTTAAAGGTAAATTTCTATAGAATCGCACTAGCTTATCATCATTATTATGAAAATGTTTTCTTGCATGGTTTTCTTGAATTTACAACAGTTAAAAATTAAATTTTTATTTTCTACAATTTTAAATTTTCTTCTATTAATAATTCTTGAGAATTCCATTTTTCTGACGAAAAACACTACAAAATTGTTAAAATATTCAAATCTTGTTCAAATTACAATGATTTTTGTTTAAAAATACCAATTTTCGATTAAAAACGCCAATGTGACAAAATAAAATTGTTAAAAATTATGAATCTTCTTTGAAATCTAATGATTTTTGCATGAAAATGTAAATTTCTAACGACGAACACTAACATGATTCGAAACTTGTTAAGATTTTAAATTTTATTATTATAAAAAAAGCATTGGATTTAATTATAACGATTTTTCTTTAAAAATGCCGATTTCTGGGTAAACACATCAAAATAAACCTAAAGTTGTTACAAATTGTAACTATTCTTTGAAATATAACTTTTTTAATACCAATAATTATCGATCAAAAGCACCAACATAACGTAAGAATCAATTGTTCCAAATTGTAAATCTTCTTCGAAATTTAATGATTTTTTTTAAAGAAGCGATTTCATGTTCAAAACATTAACATAACATTAACTTGTTCCAAAATTGTAAATCTTTATTTAAATCTATATTGAAAACCGCTAGCTTGACCTACAATTGTACAAAAAAATTCCATTTTTTTTTTGAAATCTAATGATCTTTTACTAAAAATACCGATTTCTCGTGAAAAACGCCAACATAGCCTCAAATTGTTGAGAAGTTATGTGTCTTCTTTGAAATCTAATTTAAAAAAATCTGCCGGCTTCGCGGGCACATTCTAATCGCGCACTGTGCGCGCGGCTGTTGGTTCTCGCGCTTCGCGCTCGATACTGTATTTACCTCGCGCTACGTGCTCGGTCTTTGTATTTCCCCCACATTTGTGCATACACCTTTTAAAATTAAAGGTCAAAGTATCGACAACTGTAATTTGGTGATTGTGAATTCTCTTTTTTTAAAGCTCCTTCGGCTTTAACGAATACATTCTCATCACGTACCTCGTGCTTCGCACTCGA
>CAKNYM010051924.1:14007-56354 GCA_932195095.1 Andricus curvator | reverse complement strand
TTGATATTAAAAACAGACGTATTTTCCTTGTCTTGTTTTTATAATTGAAAAAAGTGCGCATCCTATAAAAAAACAATGTTGTTATTATGCATTTTATTGCAACTTGTGTCGTTTTTCCTTAAATTTAATTTGTTTATGTTCAATGTGATTTTTTACGATTTCGACCAAAAATATGCATCCTAGCGTAAAGTGGTTCTAAGAAAATTTGTAAATGTAATTTAGGCGGAAAGTTTTGTTAGATAAAATGTTATTGTATCGTGTATCGTTTTTCCAAAAAGTTAATTTTTTTGTTTTAAATGTATTTTTATAACAAAAGTTTATAACAAATTTGTAGATCTTTTTTGGTTAAACAACTTTTGTCTATCTTTTTTCGTACCTTGCGTCGTGTTTCCACAATTTGTTTTAAATGTTAATGTTATTTTTCACGATTGAAACACAAATTACGCATCTTATCAAAAAATTATTAATAAAAAATGTGTAGCTCTTTTCTGAGTGAACAACATGTGTCTAGTTATCCCTGGGGTCTTTTATACCCAGCCTTTTTTTAATCGAAGAGTCATTTTTTCCATTTTTTTAGTTTTTAATTTTTTTCGTATGTTAAAATTAAAAAAATATATATTCACTTGTTTTATCTTATAAAGGATATAAAAAAAGTATATCCAAGAAAATTTTCGTGCAAAAATATTAAAAATCCTTGTTACAATAAAGAAATTTCTGCTGGGGTCTTCAGCGACCACCCTCATTCTTTATGTTATCGTAGACAAGGGATAACTTTAAGGGTTAAATCAGTTTTTTACAAATGAAACAAAAACTAAGCGTCCCATCAAAAAGTGATTTATAACAAATTTGTAGATCTTTTTTGAGTGCACAATTTTTGTCTATTCATCTTTTTTCGTATCTTGTATATTTTGACCGCAAAATGGAATTTTTTATTTTTCATTATTTTTTTTGTGCGATAAAAATTAGAATTTTCGATTTTTCAAGAAAATTAAAAAAAGTCTTATAACAATATTGTAGGGTGTTCAAAAAGAAACATTTTTCATCTCTTCACTTTTTTTCATATCGTGCGTTGTTTGGCTTAAAATGTTCATTTTCGTTTGTTTGTTGGAATTTTGTGAATGCTATAACTCCAGTAATTTTTGTTTTATCGAAAAAAAGTCATTGGGATAAATTGTTTGCCTTTTGGAGTACTACGAACATCCGTACAGAGAATTTTTAAATTTGAAAAAAAGTGGTCTCTAAAATTTTGAAAAAGCGCTCACTTCTTGAATTTGTATCCAAAATGGCCGGCTAATGAACTTGACCTTCATTTTAGGACACTTGAAGAGTATACCAAAGCCCAATCCAAACTGTCAATTCTTTCGAAAGTTATCGTGCTCACAAAATAAAAATCTACATACACACACACCCACATACAGACAGACCTTTTCGCGAAAACCTGTTTTTTGGGTTCAGAATGTCTCAAAACGTGGACATTTGACAAAAACGGAGGGGGTCAAATTTTATACAAATCTAATACCTTCTCTGATGAGAATGTAAAAATTAAAAATACCAATTTCCAAGGAAAAACACTAACATAAACCAAAATTGTTCCAAGATTCTAAATCTTGTTCAAATTATAATGATTTTTGTTTAAAAATACCACTTTTCGATACAAAAGCCAAACGTAACTTAAAACTGTTAAAAATTTTGAATCTTCTTTGAAATCTAAATTTTTTGATTAAAAATACTGATAATTTCCGACGAAGAACATTAACATAACATAAAATTGATTAGAATGGTAAATATTCTTCGAAATCTAATGAGTTTTGTTTAAAATAACCAATTTCATGTGAAAAACGTTAATATAACCTGAAACTGATAAAAAATGGTAAACCTTTGAAACCTATATCATCTATATTGAAAACCACTAGCTTAAACTAAATTGTACACAGAATATTTAAATTTTTTAAATCTATTGATTTTTTGCTAAAATGCCGTTTTCTGGTGTAAAATGCCAACTTAAACAAAAATTGTTGAAAAATTATGAACCTTCAAAATCTAATGGTTTTTGTTTAAAGATTTCAATTTTCCGCAAATACGCTAATAAAACCAAAAAATGTAAATGTTTACAAAATTGTTCATCTCTGAAATGTAATAATTTATGATTAAAAATACACATTTCCGATGTAAAGCGCTAATAAGACAACCTAAAATTGTTGAAAGAAGAGGACTCTTGATGATTTTTGTTTGAACATGCTACTTTTAGGTGAAAAGCACTAATATAAAACATGTATAATATTTTCAATAATTTATTAGATAATCTGTAAGTTATATTTTGACGTTGCAAGAGTATTAAAAAGCATAAAAGTTTCGTAATTCGCATAGGGTTTCCTATGATTTTTCTTATTAAAAGGGATTATATTTGTGGACTTAATTGTCAAAATTTAAAATTTAAGACATAAAACAATTTCAAGTGATAAAAAGCCAATCAGGTATTCAACAACAATGATTGCGAGATTTTCGAGATATTTCGTTACACCGCTTTTTTTAGATAGACAAAATTCGGCTTATCACATACAGAAATAAGAAAAAAATCTTTTTTATTTGGCAACAATTTAAGAGAAAATCAGTAGATTTCACTCAAACAATATTTTTATTTGTATTAAATAACACCGGACAATGTCAAGAACCCTGTAGGACAAAAGTCGCATGCTGCAAAAAGAGGGCATGTCGGAGAAATCCGGACGGTCAGTCACCCTCTTCGTACTGCCGTCCAAGGTAAAAAGATACGTAAGTGACTTTGCGGTTTAAGGTTATTCTCTTAAACCTGGCAATGGAAAAATCGACCTAAGCGACAATGTCACTTATGTATCTTTTTACTTTCGGCGGCAGCGTACAGAACTTCATGAAGAACAATTTAAAAACAAGTCACCTCTGAAAATTCAAAAAAAGTCTATTGTTCTACTGTTCAGTTATGACTATTCCATTTAAAAAAGTTTGAATGTTGATCAGCTTCAACTAATTTTGTTCACTTTGAATGCCTCTATTCAAAATTATTGAATTTATCTTTGAACTTAAAATTAATCATTAGCTGAATTTTTCATTCGCAAACGCGTCCAATTCAAAAATCCTTAAATTTCAAATGCGTCAAATAAAAATTTGTTGACACTTAATTTTGAGTTTTTTAAAGGCTGTGTCTAGTCGTTTCGAAAAATTGAGGGTGTTGGAAAAGGGGACTAGCTAAGCCTATGGAAAATACTTGACTACTCATCCCGAATTTCAGGACGAGACATTTCGTTTTTTAAGTATTAGATGATTTAAAATTTGTCACTTTCAAATTAGAATGGCTTGTTCCCTTGCAAATGACATCATTTTGAAAGTTAGAGGATGTAAAATGTTAAATTTTCTATATTTTTTTATTAATTCGAGAGAACGAAAGTTAAACGTTCTTAGTCATTTTGAAGCAAATTTAGAAAATACAACAAAATTGTTTACTGCACACACTTTAATATTGCCCTGTACACTCAAAATCCGGATTGCAGAAAGTGTCTGTCGACATCATTTTAAAGCCTGCACTTGGGTAATTAGGACGAGAAAATCAGCGCATCGAGTTTAGTGTGGCAGAAAAGCCACGCGATTCGCGTGAAAAACCGACATTAAACGAACCCAGAGGAAACGATGCACGAGTTGGAAAGTAACTCCGAAAGAGAAAATGGGAATGGAAACGGCGATAAATGATTCCTTGAAATTCGGGAAATTGGTGTTTGTTCGCTTTTCTCACCTGTCTTCATGAATGGCGAGTACTTTCGTACTCGATGGTGCGGATGCAATTGCGCGGCCCTGCTGGCGTCGACCCCCCTGTCAACAGTTTTTCCGTGGGTCGTCCCTGGCTATGTAACCCGGGAAACGCTCGTCGGAAAAAGCAGAGTATGGAAAATCGGATTAAAGATGTATTTTGTTGTTGATGACGGCCGGTCGGAGGGTCGGTTGTCTGCTACAGTCGTCTCCTTGGCTACGGCATCGATATACCCCCTTCATTGAGGAACACCTTCTGCGCAGACACCATCTTAAGTGTTCACTTCCGTCGACGGAACTGCCATCTACACCAGATATTTCGTTGTTTTTAAGCTTTTTAAGCACATTTGACTCTCATCAGAATCCATTAATCGTTATTTATCGTGGATACAAAACTTTTCTACTTAAAATTACGCCAGAAAGTCCTTTTCATTGAAAAATGGAAATTATAACCGAAATTAGTGACCAAACTTTTTTTCGCGCGAAATTCAAATCGGTGGCAATTTGCATTATAGTTTCTGTTTTGAATAGTGCGTAAGACTCCAATTGAAACTCTGTGAAGTTGGTTTACGTTTAATAAATTTAAAATTTGTGTGTATTCGATTGATTTAGAGAAACAGTAAGATTTATTTCATACTAAAATTAAAGTATTGTGGAGACATTCAATTCAGGGCGGCAAACGATATAGTGTTCTTCGCGTCTCTTGAATTTAGGGGGTCTCGTCACCCTCGACCGCAGAACAACTAGTCTGTTCCGATTTTTTTTTATTTACTTTCTCGAATTGAAAATTTATGTTCTGATGAAAAAATGTCAATATATCATCTATTTTTTAATAGATCGTTCTCTCTCGAAAGCAATGTGTACTGCGTATTCAAAATTCAATTAAGAAAGAAGACTAATTGTATCTTTGAGGATCTATTTCTTGAGTGCAGTTACACGCACGTATCACTACGCGTAATTATATGTTTACCATTTGTTTCAGTTTGGTTACACTAGTTACACAAAATATCTTTGGTTGTGGGTTACACCCACGTTACACCTATGCATGGCACAAACTGCACGTGTAATTATATCAATTGTTTATATATTGGAAGGCAAACAAATGCGAAAACTTTCATTTTTTAAATAAATTTAAAAATCAAATTGGTTACTATACATATTATAAAAAAGTATCTTTCCAAATTTTTAATAAATATACTTTTTGACTTTTTGGAATAATTGAATAGTTTTATATCATTTTGATAAATAAAAACTATTATAGTTACCGGAATATAACAGATGTAATAAAACCTAAGTCATGAAAAAAATGAAGATTCATGTTCCTATATTGAGATATAGATATATATATATATATGTACACTCCAATTTATAATAAAATTTTAATGTGCATATACTATTCGAACATTAGAAAGTGATTAGAATAAAAGACCTCGAATTTAGTCGAAGTTGTACCGTTGTAGGAGCATCTAACTCAGCTGTCATTCTGTCCAAGTCGGAAAGTCAGTCAAAGCTGTCAATTGTCAACACTAAGTTGTCAATATGATGACTTCGGAAAATGATATTGAAGATATTGAAGAAATAGGTGATAGAGAAACGAGTGAATCTGCCGTACTTGAAATAAGTTCTACAGCAACAGGAGGAAATGTAAAACAAGAAAATCCTGAAGTGGATTTTCTTTCCAGTTACAGCACATCTATGGAAGGCTCTGTGGTAAGAACATAACCTATATAATTTTGACAACTGCTCCGGTCTCAACGAGTGCGAACAAGTGTGTCAATGGTGACAATCATAACAATTGAGAAAATTGAAAATCTGTAAATTTTTAATTAATATTATATCATTATGCGCTAAGTTTCTTTCAGTAAACAGCACTAGATTTTTGAAAATATATAGGTTATAGAAGGCAATTTACTCTTTCATTTTCTTTCTGTTAAAAAAATGTCAAGGCGTGAATCTAGATTTACAAAATACTTAAATAATATTTCAATGTTTATTTTACATTTTCTCGGAATATATAAAATACAATATATAATAGCATATATCATATTTATGTTTTCCAGGTTGCTTCGCCATCCGTAGATAGTTTTTCCACATTCCCAGATCAAGAAATGTCTGATTTTCAATTAGACTCCCGCGATTTACAAGTCAAGGTCGATAATCCACAGAAACATGTAGAAACTCTAGAAACTTACATCACTTTTTGCATCACGACTAAAGTAAGTTTTTTATAGTAATTTTCATTTTGTATCTTGATAATTTTTAAAACAATGGCCAATTTAATTTTAAATTCCAGGCTAATTTTATAACTTTACATTATTTGTTTTACAGTTTTCT
The DNA here is from genome assembly GCA_932195095.1 of Andricus curvator. Classification (NCBI taxonomy): domain Eukaryota; kingdom Metazoa; phylum Arthropoda; class Insecta; order Hymenoptera; family Cynipidae; genus Andricus; species Andricus curvator. The sequence goes on along the minus strand of CAKNYM010051924.1, from coordinate 50,243 downwards.
TTAATTCTCTACTAAAGCTTTGATATTTTTTTAGTCAACTCGACCTGAATATAACGAGGGCGAGTATGTTGTTCGTAGACGTTACAACGATTTCATTTGGCTGAGGCAAAAATTGGTGGAAGCATACCCAACACACATTACTCCGGTAATATTTTTAATCAACGTAACTAAATTTATAGTAAAAAAACTGCATTGGTCAATAAAGTAAAAAATCTAGTTCTAAATTTAATTTTATTTAAATCTAGCCAATGCCAGGAAAACATTCGCTCTTGGCTCAGCTGGACCGTTACTCGAAAGAATTTATCATCGCTCGCATGAAACTCTTACACGTTTTTCTTAATCGAATTGTTAACCATCCGATTCTCAGTTGCGACAAAAGCCTCCATATTTTCCTTACCTGTAAACCTGCTGTAAGTAAAATATTTTATTCACGTAGAACTATTATATATTACAAAATTTTAAACAATGTTCAAGGGCGTTGAAACCAGGATCCAACCTCAAAATTGAATTACCTTGTTTTGCTCCATAAATACTAGAATTGCATCTTTTTTTGATAATTACGGCTTATTTCTGTTTTGAATCAAATCTGTATTCAGAGTGAAATATTGGCTAATTTTAATAGTTTTTGTGTAAAACGTTTTTTTTTTTGCTCGGGTTCGAATGAAAAAATCGTTTTACACAAAAAAATTGAAATTAGCCAATTTTTCACTCCGAATACAGATTTGATTCAAAACAGGAATACGTCCTAATAATATAAAAAAGTTGTAATTTTAGTATTTATGGAGTTAAATGAGGCAATTCAATTGGAGGATGGGTCGTAGTTTCAACGCCCTTAAAGCTAGTTTTAAAAATGTTTAATTTTACAGGAATTTTCAGTCCTTCGGAAAAATCGAGGTAATGTTCTCGTGAAAGTCGCAGATTCACTGCCAAATATTACGAGTGTTTACTCGATGAAATTACGCAATTTGGAATTCGAACAGATCCGGGAATATTGTTTTTCCTTGAGCGAGAAACTAGCGACTATGGATAAAATCAGTCACCGTATTTATAAGGAAAGGCAAGGTAAATATCTAGTAAAAATATCTGATAATCGGTTTTAATCGAAGGGTTATCACTCTTGAAATCTGGTGGTGCCATCGTGAAAAACTTTGAAATCTAACATCTTTGTGCAATTTTTCGAAATATTTATGAAATGTTTTGAAATCTTTTATAAATCTTTCGAAATGTTATGAAAACTTTGAAATATTTAAAATTTTTGTGAAATCCTTTTGAAATAATTGTTAAGTCTTTGAAACCGTGAAGTGATTGAAATATTTGTAAAATGTTTTTAATTTTTTTGAAATATGAAATCTTTAAAATATTTTTAAATCTTTCGAAATATTTGTGAAACATTTTGAAATCTTTGTGGAATCTTTGAAATATTTTTAAAATCTTTCGAAATATTTTTGAAATCTTCCGAAATATGATGTAAACATGGAAATCTTTAAATCTTTGTGAAACCTTTTGAAATAGTTGTGAAATCTTTAAAATCTTCGAAATATTTTTGAAATGTTTTTAAATCTTTTGGAATCTGAAATCTTTTAAATGTCTAAAATTTTCCGAAATGTTATGTAAACCTTGAAATATTTAAAATCTTAGTGAAATGTTTTGAAATCTTTGTGAAATCATTGAAATAGTTTTGAAATCATTGAAATATTTATGAAATGTTTTGAAATCATTGAAATATTTGTGAAATGTTTTGAAATCTTTGAAATACTTCGAAATATTTGTGTTATGATTTAAATCTTTTGGAATCTGAAATTTTTGAAATATTTTTGAGATCTTTCAAATTTTTTTGAAATCTGTTGAAATCCTTTTAAAAGCTTTGCGAAATCATTGAAACTTTTGTGAAATATTTTGAAATATTCTTGAATTCTTTTGAAATATTATGAAAACTTTGAAATATTTAAAATATTTGTGAAATCGTTGAAATATTTGTGATATTTTATTGAAATCTTTGAAATATTTTTTAAATATTTCGAAATAACTGTGAAATTTTTGGAAATCTTTGAAATATTTTGAAATCTTTGAAAAATAATTTACATGTTTGTGAAATGTTTTGAAATCTTTTGGAACCTGAAATCTTTAAAATAGTTTTGAAATCTTTCTAAATATTATAAAAACTTTGAATTCTTTAAACTCTTTGTGAAATCCTGTTGAAATCTCTGTGAAATTATTAAAGTACTATTTGTGAAATGTTTTAAAATCTTTTGGAATCTTTGTCAATTATTTTAGAATCTTTGTGAAATCTTGGAAATTTGTCTAACTAAAGTCTTTGAAATATCTTGAATGTTTAAATATTTGAAATCTTGGTGAAATTTTTTGAAATCTTTAAATCTGGTGTTCACTCAAAAGTCGAGTTATGTTTTAAATTAAAACTAATTTTCCCCCTAGATTACTTACTGGAATTGCATCAATTGCATCCTATATTTACCCTCTGGGCTACGACGGAACCGGAACTCGCTCCTATTTTATTGGCAATGGCTAAGGCAATCGAAACGAATGCTGAAGCTCACAAAAAATTGTTAGATTCTGTTCCTTGCGAAGAAAAGGAATACGTTGCTTACATCGAGGCTGTAAAAGATGCCCTAAATCGTCGGGATACTATGCAGGTTGAATATGAAATGACTGTCGATGACTTAGCAAAAAGACGACTTGAAAAAGATCAGGTAGGTCCTGATTCGATTATTTTTCCCAAACTTGAACTACATTCTCAGTTAAATTACAGAATTAAAACGATAAAATTCAAATATTAAAACTTAAAAATTATTCAGTTAGCGAATACAACGGCGACACCTCAACAAAGTCAAGGCTGGGGAGGATCAATCTGGAAAAGTGAAACTCGTGACGAGAAGTTGGAAAAATTGGGCCAATTAATTCCGCGTCTTGTGAAAGGCGTCGAAGTATTACAAGATCGAATGGAATGTGCGAATGAGAATTTGCACAGTGACTTAGATAGGTGGAACGTAGAAAAACGAACCGATCTCAAAAATATGCTCATCACAATGGCTGATCAACAAATATCTCATTACCAACAATGTATGACCGCCTGGGAAGATATCCTCGCTGGATTTAAACTTGACGGCGTAGGATCAGAAGGACCTGCTGTAAAAATTTTGCCTTGAAGAGAGAAAGGAACAAAATTCCTTAAACTAGATGAAGGAATGCGTTGTCCATCCTACAATTAAGAAAACCACGCCATAATGAATGTGAAAATTCTTTATATATTTACTGTTGAAAGAATGACCAGTGGAAGAAACGGATTCTCTAGAGGTTAGACATTTTTCGTACACTGGTGTCGCGCTCACTTATTCAAAGTAAATATACTAGGAAAGTGCCCCAAACACAAATCGTTGACTGCATTTGTAAACAAAGGAGAAATAATACGTCGGATTTACGAATATCTTAAAGTGACAGGAATCTGCTAATATGCAAATAATTTACAGCTGCAAATTTTATTCATAGATACACAACAGCCGCATACATGAATTACAAAGTAGTATGCCTCTCTGTGATAATTCGATTAGTAAAAAAATAAAAAAGACCTAGTGGAGTAATCTTGAACAGAGATTTACAAAAATTAAAATAAGCTCTTAGTATGAGTACTAAGTCAGTCAAAAGTAAAAGTAATTTCGCAGACATTAGCTATGCTTCGTTTCGGGACCAAAATCATTTTCGGTTGATGATTTTTCGTTATAGTTTAACAACAGTGTTCCAAAAGGAAACGATCGACAATCAATTTATGAATTTATCAAAAAAAAACTCATCTAACTTTACAGATGACGTGTTAATTTATCTACAGTAGAGTTTGTCTATCTGCAGTTAATTTTTACTGCACAAAAGAGATCAAGGCCAGTCTGCATAAAATATAGTTTTCAGTAGAATCTAAAATTCCTTTCTTTATATCGCATCTAAAGATGCCATCAAAGAAAATTTTAAAGTTAAAACTTATGTAAAATGACTATCGTCATTATTATTTACAATTGCAATAAGTAATACTTTAAAATATACATTCAATTAAACACATTACGCACTTTCTTCGCACTTATTCGATGAATATGTTCTTTGTACCTAACAATAAACGCGATTTCCACTTATCAGCTAATAACTTATTATTTCTTTTACGATTTACGTCGTTGATCTTTACTTAAACCTACGTAGGCTTCGGCGCAAGGAGGAATTCTGTTAGAATAAATAATCAGACTTCGGCGCAATGTGTTTTTAATCTAGAGACTACCACTGGAGAAAACTGGTGTTATGTAGAATTCAACAAGATTGTCCAGATCTTGTAATCTGCTGATTGATTCACCTGAAATCAAATTTTCTATTTTATAACTGATCATTCTACAGGTTTTATTCTTAAAAAGAACACCGAAAAATTTCCTTAACAAAAATTATAAACTGCTGGAATAAACACTTTTTGGGAAAACAAATTTTCAGATTTGATTATTTCTTGAAGTTTTTAAATATTTTTTAAACATGCCCGAAACACTCGAATTCTTAATTGATTTTTGTCCAGACAATTTATTGTTAATGAGCAATACAATTTCAATTACAAAACTAGTCAGTCTTATTTATAAATAATAACAAATAAAAATGAATGATTATTTTTAATTCTTAGGAGTCGCCTTCCATTTATCGAACTATCAGGGCTTGGATCGATTAGAATGCTTCAAAGACGTCACATTAGTCGCATAAAATTACAAAGAAAATCCCATGGAATTTCGAAAAAAGTCCACAAAGTGTCGTGTCAAAATAAAAAAAAAATATGAAAAAAGCAGTATCAAACACTGAATGACTGAAATAAAAACATTATTTGTTTATGAATATAGATTACATAATTCTCATTGATTTTCGATTATTCTTTGCACAATCAAAATAAACTTTAAAGTCAAAACAATTTGTTAACAATAGTTATCAGCTTGAAGGATTCTGAATCTGGACATAAAATATTTCTTTTTGAACTGTTAAACTTGTTAACTAGGATTATTTTAAGATGAGAGAAGTTTATAACTTAGAATAATTTTGAAACTCAAAAACATGCATTTTTAACATTTTAAACTTCAAATAACTCAACAATTAAGGCTTTTAATTGGAGACTGTATAAATTGAATATGAAATTATGCATTTTTTAATAATTTTGACTTCAACAGACCAAAATGCTTTCGAAACAGGGAAAATAGGGTGATTCTTAAAAAAAAGGATAATAATAGGGGAATACATTATTTTAAATAAAATTAATTAACAAACAACATTGAATTCAATATTAAACGCTTTGAATTCCTAAGATCTCAAGTCAAAATATTATTGCATTTCCAACAAACCAGTTGAATTTTCAACTAAAAAGAGACGAATTTCTAACCCTAAGATGTATTTTTAACTATAGAGTTGAGTTTTCAAGTTAAAAAGCCGAATAATTTAGATAACTGTTGATTTATAAACCTGACAAAAAATTCCAAGCAAAAAAGACGAACTTTCAACAAAGTAATTAAAGTTTTAGACAAACAGTTGAATTTTCAGCCAGATGGTCGAATTTTCTAACAAAAAAGGTTGAACTTCAACCAAATTGATGCATTTCAAAGCTAAAAAGTAGAATTTTTTAAAAGACAGTTGAATTATCAGCCTGAAAAGTTGAATTTTCAATCAAAAGAATCGAATTTTCAACAAAATAGTTGAATTTGTATCCAAGTAATTGAATGTTTAGTTGAAAATAAAAAAGTTGATTTACAACCAGGAAAGGTTAATTTTCAACCAAAAAAGATGAGTTTTCCATCATCAAAGATGAATTATCAAAATATAAGGATGAATTTTCTAACCAAAAAGAAGAATTATCAACAAAACAATTGAATATTTTACCAAAAAAGATTGACTTTTACAGTTCACAATTTAAAGTTGGACTTTCAATCAAAAGAGATTAATTTTCAACAAAATAGATGAGTTCTAAACCAAATAGTTGAATCTTCATGCCAAAAAAAACGAATTTTTTACAGTTATATTTTCAACAAAAAAGATGATTTTGAACCATACAAGATTACTTTTCTACCATGAAAGTGGAATTTTCAATCCAAAAGGATGAATTTCCTATCCAAATAGGTGAATGCTCAACAAAGCAGTTAAATTTTCGACCAAAAAGGATGAATTTTCAACCAAATAATTACATTTCTAACCAAATAGTCGAATTTTTTAACAGAAAGAATGAACTTTCAACCAAAAAGAGTTGGGTTTTCTTACTGGGTCCTATTACTTTAGTTCGCATTTAAGCGAAAAAACTAGAAAAAAGTGAAGTTTCTTGATAACAGGGGGAAAAGAGGAATTCTTTAAAAAGGGGGGAATAGGAAAGATACAATTTAGACAATGCACTCTTTCAAATGTCACCATTCAACCAAAATTAAAAAAACCTATAATAATTCTTATCTTATTTCAAATAATGTAGTAGTTAAAAGGCCGTGGCTACGTGTACCAAAATTTCGGTACGAATAGCGGGACCTAGGAAAGAGATATTTGTACTGACATTTTTGTACAAACAGCAGAATTTTTTTAATAAACGTAGACATTACCTTTTGTTAAAAATAGCAAAGTTAGCGTAAAAATGTTCAAATGAAATGATCATTCTCATTTTACACAATTATCGTAAAATGTTTGCTATTAAAAACTTCCAATTTTAAATTGAATATTTTAAACTTTAATATACGAAAGTTGTATTAATGTTTGCTGAAATTCATTGAATTCGCGCATAGTTTTATAAACTTCACCATTCATTTTACTTCTAACAGAACACGGCATCTTAATATTCACGTACACTAAATGTGAGATTAAACTTGTTAATAACCATAAATCTTCAAACTTTTATTATTGTAAAGCAAAAGTAATTTAAAAATATATTATATCATAATGCGTAAGAGCAATGTAACGAAAAATTTACGAGAAATCAATTAATACAAGAATAATCCATAATTTCCAGAAAACGTTCTGATACAAAAATATTGTTTTTCAATTAAATAATGTTATCAAACATTTTTGAATAACAAAAGCTGTCTTTGATATAAATACAATTTTATCAATTAAATTCCTTATTGCGTTTAAAGAATTTCAAAGTTCATTTTTAAAAGAAAACTTTCCCATTGAAAAAAAAATTATTTAATTTGAAATGTAAAGCAATCGAATTTGAAGAGCTAACTTCATTCATATTGTTATTCCGTTTCGTATCGACTAGAAAAGGGTTATCCAGGTTATCCTTACGCAATATTCCAAGGTGAAAAATGAGCATTTAACCAAAGCGACGATTTTCCCTAGAAAATGTTGTATATAAAGGTATTTATTTCTCTAAACTTTTGATTAAAATTATTAATATTGGAGACATATTATTTTAGGCATTCAGATAAAATAAGAAAATGTTGTGATGCAGCGCACCCGCCATTTTTTCAATGCATACGCCAATAAATAGAGAAATTCGACTGTAGGAACATCCAAAAACATCATATCACATCAACATTGTTTGAAATCACGTCGCAATTACATTTAGATGACCTATTCTGAAATGACCCACATACATTAAAAATTTGACTTTTCTGTGCAATTATTTTTTTATAAATATGACCATGACAATGCCTTCAAATTGGACTTACTAAACGCAGAATTTTATTATTATTCATGCTATTATGGGAAAAAATGTTTAATTTAATATTAGAAAAAAGAAAAGACATAAGAACTTGTTGGAAAGTCAACTGATAATATCCTGTTGTGATGATGATGAGTAAGTCTCGACCTTTTGTATATTAAATCCTTGATCAGTCTTCGATTAGAAAGGTAATTTAAATTAGAGGCAAATTTATTAATAGACGTTTCGGTCCTGATTTTGGACCCTCTTCAATACATTTATTATAGTCAAATTCTGTTAAACAACAGATTAAAAACATTTGAAAAAGTCCAATTATTTAAAAATCAATAAAAACATACCTATACAAAGAGTTCAAACATCCCATGTATAGGTATGTTTTTATTGATTTTTAAATAAGTGGACTTTTTCAAATGTTTTTAATCTGTTGCTTAACAAAATTTGTCTTACCAATGAAATACTCATCATATTAGAATAATTTCTTTTATTTACAAACTTAATGTATTTGATTACGCAAAATTATCACTTAAATAAATTTTCTTTACTTGATTATATTCTTTACCTTAGTGTATGTAAAACGATTTTTTTGTTTTTTGTATTTTTTCAGAATTTGACTATAATGAATGTACTGAAGAGGGTCCAAAATCAGGACCGAAACGTCTATTAATAATTTTGTCTTTCATTTAAATGACCTTTCTAATCGAAGACTGATCAAGGATTTAATCCTGTTGTGATGCTACGTCCACTTTTGCAAAAATTTGTTCAAGACTCACCTGCCAGGGTCATTTCGTTGTGAAGGAAACGCACAGTGCGAGCATAAGGTTGCTGATTGCTCTCCCGCAATTTTGGGGCTAATCGCCTGGTGGGATTCCAAATAGAATTTCGACCATTCGGCGATTTCACTGAATTTGGCTTAATCCAATCTGGTATCACTTCTATCATGGGCAAAACGTGTGTTACTCTGTATAAACTTGTGTCTATATTCCATGTAAATTTGCAACAGGCTTCGTATTGTTTTCTTTCTTGCGAACTAAAATATAAAAGATGTATTGGTTTATTTTTTCAAGGCTGATAATCTAAGTAAAATATAAACTAAATAAAATATAAATAATTAAAATAAATTAGATAAATTATAATCGTAATTGAATTCGAGTGAATTTCTACCTTTGTCCTTGGCTACAGTTTTCACTGGCTTGAATCTTCATTATGAGCAAACAGATAATATCTCCCGTCAGGGCACATATGTTAATTATTTCTATATCGTAATCGCTACAGTACCAATACTTTTTTTTGAAGATTTTACAAATCCAGTCTGCGACGTGATGTGAAAAAGTTTCAATATCGAAACTTAATTGGTTTACCGAGACACACGGTATCATCTACGAGATAAAAACGAAAAGAATATTATTTTAGAAAGATTCAAAAAATGAATTGATGACAGAAATGGTTACAAATATTTATAAAACGTTCAAAGTAATAACTAGGTATGATTATGATTTTTTCTTCTTCTCATAAATATTATAAATTACCATCTTTTCCGCTTTACTGTTGCTTATCATGTTCATCTGAGCATATCCAGATCCATGAACGTTCATGGGTAAAACACACTGATAACTGACGTATCCTCCCGTTTCTTCGTCTGTAAAGTAAAGAAAAAGTACATCAATTAAATTTATTTATTACTGTTTTAGTTAATAGTCTATTACAAAAAAATTGTATCGCTTTAATTTGGAACTCTACGATCTTAAATCACTAATGAAATACCGAAACTAAAATACTATCTGGTTTTCGACAAAAAAATATTGAATTCATCCGAATCACTAAGCGTTTGTCGCATTTCTCAAATGATTAAAATTAATATTAATTAAATGTGGAGCCAACCTTCAACATCTGTGATCACAGATATCATTTCATCGTCCAACTCTATATAGTTTCGCTTGAAACGTGTAGTGCATTTTATAACAGGATTTTGTGCAATGCCTTTAGGAACAAATGATGAGGAGATCAAACAATTTTTATTGGATCTGTCGCGGGCTAAACTTCCATTAGACAACTGGTTTTGATTGAGAGGTCGAAGGACGTTTTTCTCAACTGAAAATATAATATATACTAATTTTAAAAATAGTGGTTCATTACCTAACAATTTTAGGTACTGGAAGTTGTAGACTTTTCAAATGCTGATATTTAAAGGATCGAAAATGAATCTGAATTTACTTATAAAAGATGGTCACTAAAATCTAAGAAAAATTTCAGGTCCTTTCCCAGGTTTCCCGGGTTTAAAACATTTACAATGCAGTAACTTAAATTTAATTTGGTACTATTTCAAAATAAAACCATTCCGTAAAAATTTAATTCCGTAAAAATGTAAGAGGTCTTAGGAACTAAACCGTTATTTAAAGCTGCATAATTAAAAAATTTTTAATTTTCTAAACTGAACATGTATTTCAAACTCAAGTCTTCCGAACTTTTAAAATGGAATCATAGAAATTAAAATATATATAATTTCATGTGACACTTAAAGTAGTTCCGATTGATTTTTCAAGTAAAAGTGTATAAGATTTTCAATCAAAAAATAAACTCATACCTAGTAGTGATTTTTCACTGTTCAAAATTGAAGAATTTTGAATTGTTAACCTTCGAAATTGAATTATTCCAAAAAATGATACAATGATTTAAAATTAAAAACATTAAAAACAGCACAATTTAAACGAATTTAGACTATGAAGGGTTAAAAATTAAACCATTCCAAACTTTGTTTAAAACTGAAGAATTTTTTTTTAGAAACGTGAAATTAAAACATTTTTAAAACTAATGATAATATTTTTTTAATAATCATTGTTAATAAATTAATAATTTTCAAATTGCAACTTCTACTTTTGAAAATAACAACATTTCCAATTTCATTTCAAAATTCAAACTCATGAAGTGGAACCATTTAAATGGTAGCGTTCAAAACTGAAAATACAATCGCAAATGTTTAAATTATTTATTTAATGTTATTATTATTATCATCTTTTAATTTTGAAGACTTCATTTATAATTTTTAATTCTTGAAGTCTTCCACAATAAAATGATGTTGAATTTTAAGATCTTCAATTACATAGAAATGGTTCAATTCTAGACGTTTAAATTTGTGATTATTCATCATAGTTGCGAACGTTTGAATTTGTTCTTCCTTGATATTGGCTAATTTATAAACCTTTAATTAGGGGCTATTCAAGTATTACGTAAGCATTTTGAGGGATGGGAGGTCTAAATAGATGCTTATTGTTGTATATTCGCAATGCACAAATATGCTTACAATGGGGGTGGGGGGTCAAGAATAGGGAAAATTATGCTTACGTAATACTTCAATAGCCCCTTAGCAGTTATATTCATTTTTAAGAATTTCAATTTGACATTGAATAATAAGATTGTTTCCAAATGCAGATGCAAACAAATTGTTAGTTAAAAATCTTGAAAATGTTTTGGCGTGGGAAGTCACATTTAGGGGAACATAACTTAATCAACCTTTTTTGTAAATTTAATTTTCAACCATTTTTTCATTTAAATCACATAATAAAAAAAATGGTATATATCGATCTAAATTTAGTTTGAACTGAAGTATTAAAAAATAATTTGATTTAAAATCAAGAAACAACCCTATTATGGCAAGGCAATTTTAAATTCATGTGTTACTGAATAGCATTTAAAATTACAAGATCGAAATGCCTACATACCAGAATCAAAAGTCTGCAGATCATTAAACATCGTGATATCTTGAGCATTGTTTATTTCATCAGTCTCACTATGATCAGAATCCACCCGATTGTGCCTTCCAATTGGCACGACAGGAGATCCAGCTGGCGAAGTCAGTTGATAAACAGAGCAATCAGGATGCTTCGTCTGATCTCTAATATGTTTAAAAGGAACTATGTTCTCCGCATCTTCAGCTTCATCACAAAACTCATACTTTTTATCAGCCAATCTGCGCTTCCTGAACGAACTCAATTTCTCACACGTCTCTTGAGCCTCATCGGTGAACTCGTAAGCCTTTTCAGCTTCCAAAGTTAACTTATGCGTGGCTCTAGTTCTCGGCTGAGTCGGAGGTGGTGGGGACTGCAAACTAGACCTTTTCCTTGGACTCAGATGTCGAAAAGACCTAGTGACTGGTGGTGACATCAGCCTTGGCGAACATGACGGCGACGGACTTATCGACAAAGTATGAAGCGGAGAATTTATAGAAGTAATGCAAATACTCGAAACATCCTGGGAGACTCCGGGTTGTGGTGATTTTGCTTCCTGATATCGCAAACTCTTGTGACTAGAGACCGAATTTCGCGTTCGCAAAATATCAGAAGGTGGGTTAGGAATTGGAGAGCTCCAGAAGTGTTTGAAATCCGCTGGAAGTCTCTGGGGAGTTGATCGAGGCGAACACGAGGGATGTTTCACGAGAGTGATTAAGTCACTTCCAATGTTCAACTCCTGGGACATGTCCTCACAAAAGTCTTGCAGGATTTTGTCCCGGACGGAGGAAGCCTGCTCCATTCTGGGTGCGGAACTTGAGCTTCCGCATTCGCACTCACTTTCGATGCTCTCCAAACACTCACATACCCTATGGTTTATACTATTATTAGATTTATTAATATCACAGACGTAGTCGCTTTGATTCGTGCTAGAGGTATTCATCGGTAACTCGCGCCCGGCGGAATCTTCGGATTTGTTGAGCTCGTCGCAGAAATCATAGTCGACGACTGATTCGCACTTTGGAGATTGGTCCACTAAACTTTCAGGGGTGCCTCCTTTATCGTAAGAGGTGTCGTAACGAGGTTCGGGTCGGAGGTCATCGGACTCTTCGACGTCACTCACGTCCAGGGGCATCATGTCCGAGATACCAGGTTCTTGTCTGTCGCTGCTTTTCTGGTTTCTGTTCTTGTTGTTCAGATCCACCCTGAGGACGTGCAGAAAGTTTCCAGTGTTTACGACTACGTGGTTGGAGTAGTTTAGACATACAACAGCTCGAAATCTAGGGTAGGGAGAGAGAATCTCGTAGGTGGTGTGAGCTGTCAATCCGTGTTGGAGACAGTTGCAGCGGACACAACTGTCCCAATTTGCTGCCAAATCTGAAAATAAAAAGAGTTTTAAGTTGTTGGCAAATATACAGAGTGGCGAAAAAGTATGAAAACCCTAGAAATCTCTGTGGTTTGTTAAAAAAAAAACCAAGGTAACTTTCAACGAGGAATCCAACGGTGACCTTGGATTTATCCTTGAACCTCATTTTCAAAGTCATTTTGAGGTTACATTTGTTTTTTTAAATGGGAACCCCTATTTTTTGTGCCAGAATCGAAAAGAGCGGGAAATTTACGTTCGGGTATCTGTTTAGGTCAAGCGTTAACGTGACCTCTACAGGTCAAATAAAGGTCAAAGTACGCTGTCATAGGACCTCGTAGGAATTACCTTAGATTTGACCTTGAACCCCATTTCAAATGACCTTTAAATTTTACTTCAAGATCAATATTCAAAATCTGAGCCTAATCAACCTAACGAATGTGACCTTAAAACTACCTTGAAAATGTGGTTCAAGGTCAAATCCAAGACCACCGTTGGATTCATCGTTGAAAGTTACTCAGGGTATGACCTTGTTTAATTTTTTTCACTAATTCTGCGACATTCTTACGAGGTCCAAAGACAGCGTACTTTGACCTTTATTTGACCTGTAGAGGTCACGTTAACCCTTGACTTAAGCACATACCCGAACGTAAAATTTCCCGCTCTTTTCGATTCTGGCACCAAAAATAGATCTTCCCATTTTTAAAGAAACAAAGCTGACCTCAAAATGACCTTGAAAATGAGTCATTGAAATTGAATGAGAAATGTAACTGTCTTCTCCAGCAAAAGGAAAATCAGAAAAATGTAAGTAACTATTCTTAAATAAACAATTTTAACCCGAGTTATTTTTTCCCAAGCAAGCTTTAGTATCTCTTACAAAATTAAGTAAAATTAGTAATCAATATAGTATTTTTCTCAATTTTATACATCTTTTTAAAAATGGCTCTTTTTTGAAGTACATTCAAAGTCCAAATTAATCAATACATTAATAATTAATTAATTAAAAACGGAAACTTAAAAACTGTCGGTCATCCCATTACCCATTTTCGTTAAAATGGGTGAAAAGGTGGACTTTTTTTCAAGCATAGATAACAAAAAAAAAGTTTTGTAAGTTAAATAAACATGTAAATAAACATGTAAATCAAGGCTGACAAGGTGGCCGGCCTTTTCATCTGTGGTTGATATGATATTATTGTGAAAGAATAATGACAAGTAATCAATTTAAGACAAATTAAGAATAAATAAGAAATGTGGTCTTGATTACCTTCGAAAAATAACCAGCTAGAAAAGAGTTTATTTTAGAACTTTCCGATGGATTTCGAACCAAAATTAAAATTCCTATGAGATGCAAGACAAAAAATTTAAATACCTGTATTAGTTTAAATAGTACCACACTTTAAAGATCGAAAACTCTTTTTGATACTCGGCATCATCAATTTTATGACATTGAAATATTTATAACTTTGTCAGAAAAAAAAATAAAATGGATCAAATTCGTGCAATCTTGTTTCCCTTGAAATGCAAAATATTTCGTCGGCGAATTTCAAATTCAATTTTACTTTGTCAATTGAAAAAAGGGATGAAAAAGGTGACAAATTTAAAAATAGGTGAAAAAGGTCTACAAATGACAGCCTGTGATGACTGAATTCCGTCTCATTGTGAAATATTTTTAAAACATTTACAACTTTTGAATTTTAAGTTGTTCAACTGGATGGGCTTTTTAATTTTAATCGTAATTTAGTTGTTTTTTACTTACGGGTTTGTAATTTGAATTGCTTATTCAAATACTGAAGCTCAAAGGATCTAATGCTTTTTAATTATTTTCAAATCCTATTTTTTTGGACTTGAAGTATTTCAAATTGTCGCCCTTTCTCAACTTAAAATTTGAAGAGTTTGAAATTGAATTTTTCTCTAAACTCAAAAGCGTTAAAATTGAATATCCTAAGGTAAAAAATATTATAATTCAATTGATTTTAATATAAACTCATGACTTTTGCAGCTCGAGTTTTATATTTCGAATACTTTAAAGAATCTGATCCATTTTTTGTTCTTTTAAATATGCAATCGGAATTGATCATATTTTTCGTAATTAATACAATAGAATCCTGCAATTTGAGACTAACAAGCAATGAAAATATAACAAAAGGGAGAATTATAGGATTAAGCTAAAATAGGAGAAATATGGACAAAAAAATGAATAAAAATTTTCAAAAGATTTTAGAACATTCAGGAATCAATCTTAAACATAAAACTCTAATTAGAAACATTCTGAGGGTCTCACAGTTTTTATCTCTATTTTGTAGAAGGCTTGACTTAAATTCCTTCAATCATTTTAAGCTATTAAATGCAGTTCAAGTTACTCAATCAAACATCAACTACTTCATTTACACTTGAATTATACGAAACACGTACCTTCGCCTTCTTCTTCGTAAGAGGCCGCGACTTTTAAACAATCTCTACAGTTATCTAAGGATGGAACAGTGGTAATCGTTAAGTATGCCCTGTCCATTCTCTGTAGATTGAGCCAGTGGGAACTAAAACAAAAATTATTATTCCAATCTCAATAATTACGGAAATTCTTTAAAAAACTTTCTTTCCTCATTCGAATGTTGTTTATTAATTCGTGATACGTACCAAAGACCGTGTATGACGAGTTTGTTCCTTTCCATTGGCCATTGAGCTATAATTATACTAAGTTCTCTGTAGATTGTAAAGTTGCCGAAAAGAGTAACTTCCGCAACTTTACGAGCCACCCGGTTCGGCGTAAATGCCCACCAGTGCAGCAAATATTTATAAATTGTATTGGTACCACTCAGCTCTACATTGTATGTGTAGGTTAATAAAAATTGTCCACATTGCGTCAAGCCCATAATAACGTGCCTTTAAATAAAACAGAAATGGTGAGAAACTATTGTGAACTCTTCTTTACATTATTATAATGAGGAATATTTTTTTCGTTGTTCCTGATTTGAAGGGTGGAATGGCGAAAGGAGGTAACTGACAATTTTCCGAAAATGGGGGTTTTTACTAGAAAACTCTCAAAAATTCATATCCATTAAAAATAAAGACTTTTTGTGAGCAAAATATGTTTTATGATATTCACGAAAGGCATATATTTTAATATCTTCATGGTTCAAAAACAAAAAATTTAAATTTTATTATTTATCACTATACCTAAAAGCGAAAAATCGTCTGTCACACTGTGACACCGTCTCATAAAAAATTGATTTTCTCGGAACGAAACATCCTTTTTCGAAAAAACTTTTTTTCCTGTGTTTATCAACTCAACAACTCGGAGACGTGTCACTATTTCAAAAAAAAGATCATTTTTGTCACGATTTTAAGACACTTTTCAGAACCCATGAAATTCTAACCTCAAAACTAAACCTTAATTTTCTCGGAACTTAATGATTTTTGTTATACAACTTTTCTCCTCTGTATTTAGTAACTCAATATCTCGAGGAAGGATCATCAGTTTATTTTTTACTTGAGTATTTTATTTCTTATCATTGTCTCAATTGGACTCGGGACAGGGTAAAAAAGTGTGAACTCGACATGATCACCTTCGGACAATACTTTCTCATAACTGGAAGCTTATTTTCAATCAAAATTTTTGTTTGTTATCGATTAGGCAATATGTCAGCTCGGAAGCAGAATTTTTATTTTTTTTTTAATTGCGATTTCGATTTTACACAATGTTTTTTCGCTCTCCTGTACGTACAATTGCGATTTTGGCAGTTACCTCCTTACATTTTTTACTGAGATTTCTATTTTTCTTTCGTATTTATTTGTGTACTGGTATAAAAAATCTATTAGTAGAAAATTAAATCTTACCCTGCTTCTAGAGCTGATTTCGGAACCGCATGGACAAGAGGCAAGTGTCGCCATGAAGGTATCGACGAAAACAGTCTTTCCTCCGGAGCATTATTGTGAACCGAAAAAGATCCTCTGATCTGTAAAAAAATATAATCGTGTTTGTAGCTAAACTACATTTTAATAAGAGTGCCCTATGACCTTGAAACTTTTTTCCACGAACAATGCGATATCACATTGATTTCTACTCCAATTATTACAAAAAAACAGCTACAGTTCGAAAAACCTAGATTTTTTTCAAAATTGTAAACAATACCAAACATTCACAAATCACACAAAAATACTCACTGTTGATAAAATAAACAGTGTTCAATTCACCAAATTTTGTTTAAATATTCACAGGATTAATTTAACATTTGAATATTACAATGCTGTGTACGCGTTCTTTTTATATAAACAAAAGGCCAACAAATAAAAAAATCTGAACGCAAACAATGGAAGTATTATTGTTTCCGTAGAAAATAGAGAACTTTAGAGCACTTTCACTTTAGGTAATGTCTAATTTGAGACATTAAAATAGAATATATATTGTTAGGGTGATTTGAGTTTATTATAATTTCGGAGTTGACAGATATAGTGTTATGTAGCGTGATATATTGTGTATTGATATCGACGTCTTTGTTGAGTACAAGCTAACCTTTCTTACCTCTCTCGTAAATAACTTTTGCAGGAAATTCCTTTTACTCTTACGATGTGTTGCACTTGGTTTTTGGCCAACTATAACGTATTCCAGCGATTTTTCCGAAGAAATATCAGAAAAACATTCATTGCAATAATCTGAGGTAGTGTCGGAAGACCATGCGTCCGCCATTTTTAAATAGCCTTTGAGAATAGGTGAGAATTTTCCAAGTGTGTACGTGCAAAGTTATTGCGCGTGCGCAAGGCGGTGCGGCATTTTAAACGAAAACAAAACAAAGATTTATTCTTATTCTTTATTCGTTAGTTAAATTAAGTCGTTGATTGAAATGTAAACATGATGAGAAGACTATTATTAGTTGTCCTTAGAGGATAATTTAGTTTAATAAATCATTTTTAAAATGTTTCGATATATGCATTCAATTCAAAGTTGTTTTATAATAAACAATTTCAATTTAAATAATTTAATATTGAAAGTTTCAAGCTGAAAGCTGATCAAAAATTAAGGGACCGTACTTAAATTACGTAACAGCTCAAAAGGGGGAGGGTGGGGTCGAGAGATTTTGTTACGATTTGTACAGTTTAATATATGAATTTAACTTTAGACGCCGAAGAAACCTGGTGAGTCAAAAACGGTGAAAAATATTACAAGCTTAAGATTCTGGTCTTTAAATATTAATGGTCAGGGAGAATGATAAATTGGTCAGGAAAAATTTAGGGCATTTTTCCGTGTATTTATATTTCTTTTCTTTGGAATTGCTGCCTCCTGAAGATGATCTTTTCAGTTATAAGTTTTATTGTTTATTTGAAAGTTAAACACTTTCGTTAAAAATTCATCTTTTTTGGTTGCAAATTCGACTATTTCCGTAGAAAATTTACTTTTTGCTTAAAATTCATATTTGGGTGTTGAAAAGTCAACTAAAATCTTTTTTGGATGAAAATTCCACTATTTTTTTGAAAATTTGTCTTTTTAATTCAAAAATTGATCTATTTTAGTAGAAATTGCATCGTTCTTGGTTAAAAATGCAACTATTTGGTTGAAAATTCAACAATTTTGTTAAAATATCATCTTTAAGGTTGAGAATTTAAGTGTCTTCGTAGAAAATTCATTTCTTGTTTAAATCGGATATTTTGATGTTGAAAAGTCAAACTAAAATCTTTTCTGGAAAATTTGTCTTTTTGATTTAAAAATTCATCTGCTTCAGGAAAAATTTCATCTTTCTTATGGATGAAAATGCAACTGTTTGGTTGAAAATTAATCTTCTTTGCCTAAAGATTCAACTATTTTATTTGAAAATGTTGGTTCAACCACTTCGTTAAGAAATCCATTTTTTGTTGTTGTTGAACATTCGTATTTTTAGTGATCTCTTTTGTTGAAAGTTTTACTATTTTGTCGAAAACTGATTTTTTTTAATGAAACTTCAACTGCGTGGGTAAATGTTGAACGACTTTGTTGACATTTTTTTTCACGAAGGTCTCTTAATGAAATCTCTTTGGTTGAAAATTGAACTATTTTGTTGAAAATTATTTTTTTTTCTGACTAATTCGCCTTTTTGGTATTAAAATTAATTTTTTTAAATCAATTTTCATCTATTTTGTTTGAAATATCAACTATTATACTTTTTTGTTGAGAATTATTCTTTACAGGCTGAAAGTTCAATTATTTTTCTGAAATTTTCAATCCCCTCTCCCCCCATGTAAGATACCGAGAGATTTGCTGCACCCCCCCCCCCCTCCATCACCAAACCTTGCTAAGATTTTATAAACTTAGGGAACGAAATTACATATAAAATATAAACTCTGATAATTAAATAAACGTGGAAGCTTAATGAAATTAGTTTTAGAAAATTATAAATGTGTTAACAACAATAAGTATTTAGTTACAATTTTCGTACAATTTAGTACAATCTTATAATATCTTCAGTGCCTAAAATGTTGCGAAGGCCGACACACTTTGTGTACTCTATTACTATTGTTCTTCAGTGTATATGTATACCATTAAGCCATTTCCCTTTCAGGGTAGGCGTGACACTACCCGATTCGGGTAGTGTTTCTAGGTGGATAGTTTCTTGTAGTAAATAACTACAAGTGTGGGCTCACCACACCCACGATGTGCCAACAGCACGCAGTATTCTCGAATGGTCACCCATCTAAGTACTAACCGCGCCCAACGCTGCTTAACTTCAGTGATCGGACGAGAACTGGTTTTTTCAGCGTGGTATGGCCGTTGGCCATTCATATTCATAAGATGAATGTTAAATGATCAATATAGAAATTTACTAAAAGAAATCAAATAAAAATGTACTAAAAAATGAACAATTGTCTTTTAATAGTTTTAATTTAGAATAGATAATATCTTGTAATTATCACATAAACATAATTTTTACGTTTTCGCTCGCTTATACTGCTCACTTCAAGATTGATGGCAGACTTATGTTAGTTATATTATTATTATTATTATACCATTAAGCCATTTCCCTTTCGGGGTAGGCGTGACTTGCTCGGTTGGAAAATAGTGGTGTGTAGATGGGTATATAGGTATAAGGTAGATAGGTATATAGGTGTAAGGTATGGAAATTTTAGATTGATCTAGAATTCTCGTGTTATTTATTTAAATGACACGTTCGTTCTGCAACACTGCTCCGACTCAGGTTGCTGATCAATCTCTCAAGCGATCACCCCAAGTGAAGAGCCTCACAAAATTGTTATGTGTGGTTCCCCACTTGGGCCCATTAGTATCCAAGGTCTTTGTTTCAGGCATCATTCACTCTATTGTCACTCTGTTTACAATTATTATTATTCGTCGCCACACTTTTCTGTCCTGGCATACTACTATAGCTTCCTTCACGTTCATGCATTTTTTCATGAAAGCTCTCGTGTTTCTATGGCTTCTTATGTCTCTTCAGATTAGTGTCTCATTCACAGATTCTAACAATTCTTTCGGCGGTCTACCTCTGGGCATTCTGCCATTTACTTTACCTTTATACACTTGTTTGGCCAGTCGTTCATCTTTCATTCTTTCAAGATGACCGAACCATCTTAACTGATTTCTTTCCCATATGCCAACTATTGTCTCTTTTGCACCACATTCTTTGAGGATTATCTCGTTTCGGACTTTGTCCATCAGTGTTTTCCCGTATATTGTGCGCAGAGGTTTCATGCCAATCGCGTTAATTTTACTCCTGTTCTTCTCTTGACAATTCCATGTCTCGCTACCGTATAGTTCAGTCGGAACGAATATAGAATTCTGTATGGCCATTTTAGCTTTTTTTGATACGTTTTTGTTTCTGAGAATGGACCCTGCTCTACCGATAACCTGCTTACCCTTATTTATGCGCCTATCTAACTCCCCAACTATTGTTCCGTCGCTAGTGAATAGGCTACCCAGATATATGTACTTGTCAACTTGTTCTATTCTGTCATCATTTAGGACAATTTTGCACATTGTTTTCTCACTTTTTCCCTCAAATACCATGATTTTTGTTTTATTTGCGTTAATTTTGAGGCCCATGTTCTTCATGCTTATATTAAGTTTATTTAACATTCTTTGCAAGTCCTTGATTGATTCTGCCATAACAATCTTATCATCTGCGTAAGCTAACCCACGTACCTTTACTGTTTCGAGATCTACACCTTCTTCGTCGAAGAGGGCCGTTCTTACACACTTATCGCAGGCTTCACAGACGTTCCCCTTTTCTCGGTTTTCACTTAAATTCGAACTGAATTATTAGAACCCAATAAGAAAATCCGACTAAAAAATTTTTCTTCGGTTGAAAATTCAACTATTTTGTGGAAAATTCGTTCCACATTCGTTTAGATTGAAAATTAATTTTATCGTTGAAAATTCACATATTCGGGTTAAAAATTCAACTGTTATGTATGAAATTCTTATGTTGGGCTCAAAAATTTAACAATATGATAGACAATTCAATAATTTGGTAGCAAGGTCCACAAGCTGGTAGAAAACTTAACTATTTGGTTTAAAGTTGAACTACTTTGTTAAAAAAACTCATTTTTATAGTTTAAGATTCATAATTTTAGTTAAAAATTAATTTCTTTAGTTCAACATTTAACTATCTTGTTGAAAATTCGCTTTTTTTTGGCTGAAAATGATTTTTTTACTAAAAATGTAACTATTACATTTTATGTGAAAAATTGATCTTTGTTAGTTAAAAATTCAACTATTTGGTTGAAAATTCATATTTTTTGGTAGAAAATTAATCCTCTTGGTTGAAAATTTAACTATTTGGTTGAAAATTAGTTGATGTATTTTGTTGAGAATTCTTCTTTTTTGGTAGAAAATATATTTTTTGTTATAAATGCAACTGTTTGGTTGAAAATTAATCTATTTTAGTTGAGAATTCAAGTATTTTGTTGAAAATTCGTCTTTTTTGGTTCAATTCAACTGTTTTTGATTTAAAATAAAAAAAATTTCGTGGGTAAAATATTAACTATTACATTTTTTGTTGAGAATTAATCTTGTTTGTTTAGAAATTCAACTAGGTAATTTATACACGGCTCCTTAAATCAGATTAGACCATTTAAAAATTAAGCATTAAAACTTTATTAAGTTCAAAAAAAGATATGTAAAATTAAATAATATCAATTTAGAAAACCTAACAATTCCACGTCATAATCAGTCATAATAAAACAATAAACAATTTCACAATAAAAGTAATAATATTATATATTAAAACTTAAACAATTCAGAATTTAAACTATTTTAAAGTAACAATCTAAAATTAGTTATTCGAAGTCAATAACTTTTAAAGTTTTATGAATTACAAGTAAATTAATATTAAATTTATGTGCAATTTATAATAATTGCATAATAATTGCAAATCCACCAGATAAAAAGCTATACAAATATAATCGGTGAACGGGGGGCAAGGAATCGGGGAATTGGGGAATATAATATTTCAGAATATTTGTTAATATTCAGTGAGTGTACCAGGAATATCGGAGTGGTCGACCCCTCGGTGCAGACACTTATATTAGTTAATTTAAAATTGTTTTATTTTTAAGGTTTATTCAAGAAATTGTGGTCATTTTAGGTTAAAATTGATGAAACCAACCCATTTTCAATGTTTCTATATTATGGTTTCATTTCTAGATTGTTCAATGTTAAACGATTCCATGGAATCGTTTGAAATAATTGAATGTTGAAAGTTTTAAGCTGAAAGCTGATCATCGAGATTTAAAATGGTTTAATGTACAGATTTAAAAGATTTAAAAAGGGGAAAGTCATAAAACTTTTATAGTATTTAAAATCATTTTTACTCTTTTCATATGATAAACTAAGTATATTTAGGACTCTACTCCTGCTAGAAATAAAAAATTTCAATGGATTTGACCAATTTAGTTCCTTAGATACTGAAACTAATATCAGCGAGATTTCCCAGTGAAAACTCGGATTGATTAGATTCAGTATTTATTAAAAAATCTTATTTTCGAACAAAAAATTGGAAACCCTTTTAAGATATTTTAGTACTGAATGGAGGTAAACAAAGTTTTCGTTAAATTAAATCAAAAATAAATAAATTTATGATTTAATTATATAGCTCAATTTTGAATGCTTCGAATAATAAATTCTTTGATTTTGAATATTTCAAATTCTAATTTTTCTGACTTTCCTTTAAAATTGGATCTTAAAAGTTTAAAATATTTTAAACACTTAAACCTCATAAAGACTAAAGTTAGATTTTAAAAATCATGAATACCCAGGTGCGAATTGACCGTCGGCCCACGGTCGGGCCAACCGTCGGACGGTCGGTCCAACTTTGTGCGCCACTGGTCGGGCCAACCAGCTAAATGATAACGGTCAACCGCCTTTGACTTCTCAAAGTCGGCCCGACATTTGATCCCATATATGGGCCATCTATTAAGATGATGTCGGCCCAACCTTGGGCCGACGGCCAATTCGCACCTGGGCAACCTTGGGAAACACCCAAAATAGGTATTCAAAAAATAAATAATAATCGATTGCGAGTATTTTTACTATAAATGTTAATGGTCCTGCTTAGAATGAATACATAAATTACATTTTTAAACATTATATTACAAATAAAATTTCTAACGCTACGGGGTTTCGAACCTAC
Source organism: Andricus curvator (assembly GCA_932195095.1). Lineage (NCBI taxonomy): Eukaryota > Metazoa > Arthropoda > Insecta > Hymenoptera > Cynipidae > Andricus > Andricus curvator. The sequence continues at coordinate 26,894 of CAKNYM010051924.1, read as the reverse complement.
ACCTATACCTGAATCTATCGCCTAGCAGTCGGGAGTCTTACCCATTACTCTATACCTAAAGAATTGAAAGACAATGAAAAAACCATCCTCATAAGCTACAGCTCAAAGCAGTTAAGAAAAACAATTAGTTAACTCTTTTTTTCTCATGAATTTTTGTATTATTATGCGGCATCATGTAGATCTAAAATAAATTAACTGTTAACGGGAATATAAATTAAAATTTTTTTAAATAAATAATATAAATCGATTACAAGTTTTAGTGTTTAATATTCCCGGGCGGAACCCTTAAAATTGATGTTTAACAAATTTTTTTTTAACACATTTTTTTCAACAATTTTTTTTTCAAAATTTTTGGTTTAATTTTTTTCAACACATTTTTTTCAACAATTTTTCTTCAAACATTTTTTTTCAAAAATTTGTTATCAAACATTTTTTTTCAAAAATTTCTTATCAAACATTTTTTTTAAACCATTTTTTTCAAACATTTTCCTCAAACTTTTTTTATACAATTTTTTTCAAAAAATTTTATTCAAAAATTTTTTTTTTAGGTGCCCACTTTGACTAATTTTTCTTCTTGTTATATTTTTTTCGCGTTTTAGACCATTTTATAACGTTTGATAATGACATAAAATGTCATTTTTAATGAGCATTTAAAATTTGCATAGACGGAACTTAGGTACTGCGACAATTTTTTTAATAACACATTTTTTTAAACTTTCGTGTAACTCTTTGCTTTTTAGGTGTTTCAGACTATTTTAAAACGATTAAGAATTACATCAAATGTAAATTTTTCTGAACATTCACAATTTATCATAAAGATGGAACTTAGAATTTTTTTCTTAAAAAAAACGAAGCGTCTACATTATGGTGGCTCTTATTTTTCACTTTTCGAATTTCTCTGCTCTCACCCCCCAGTTTTTTTCGAATGCCCAACAAAAAATGTCCTTCAAATTTGAGCAAAATCGGTTAATATTTAGGGGTGGCGCAAAGACCATGAAATTTCACTTTGATTTAACATGGGAAAAAGTCAGCTTTTTGTAAATCTAATATTTAAACGCGATAATATGTTACAAATAATTCTGTGTTTCAGTATATTGCCCAGAATTCGTCAGAGAATAAGAATCAATAATAAATTTTGAGGTTGAATAATTTTAAGCCACTCTTATGGGTCCCAAAGGAAACCCCATAGTGACAAATTTGAATTTTACGTAATAATGCGGTTTATTGACGCTTTATAAAATTTTTTTGAAAATAAATAATCATTAACTGGTAATTTGAGAATACCAAGTCATTTGTTAAATAATATTCAATTATTTAAACAATTTTAATTTGTTTAAATTTTTTTTTTCAGTTAACTCGCGACATGAACGTATTTTCTAGAATTTATTAGTTATATAATTAATGATAACAATCAATTAATTTGTTTAAATAATTTCACAATTATTTAAATAATACGTATTAGATCAAGTATATATTTTACCTAAAAAAAAACAGGAAAAATATTTTATCTCACTAAATTTTCGAAAAAAATTTAAATATTTTCAAGTACTAATTTGTTCATCATGAATACTCGTAGCTGTTTAAACAAATTTAAATTGTTTAAACAATTTTGTTGTCTACATATTTTATTTTTGCTATTTTTCGAAAGATTGAAATATTCTTATGTTCTACTTTGCTTTTTGAAAATACTCTTAAGTGTTTAAACAAATTAAAATTGTTTAAAAAATGGAATATTCGTTAAACAATGACTGAGTATTCTTAAATTATCGATTAATGATTATTTATTTTTTTCAAACTTTCAAAAAGCGTCAATAAACTTAATTATTACGTAAAATTCAAATTTGTCACTTACGGGGTTTTCTTTGGAGACCCAAAAGTGCGGAGTGAGAGCAGGGAAATTCGAGAAAAAAAATCCACCAAGTATAAATAAGAACCACCCTAGTTTACATGTACCGAAATTTTGGTACAAATATGGGTATGTCTACACAAAAATCCAGCTTTTCGTACCCAAATTTCGGTCGTTTTGAAATAATGAAACCTAGTATATCCAACGGCTGGCCCATATTTGGGCCAACCGTCGGGTGCATCATGGTGTCTTATACAAGCCAATGTTATGCCGACGGTCGGGCCATCTCTTTTCCAGAGTCGGGCCGACCGTACTTTCACGGTTTTTTTTAAATAATGAACCAGCGTTTATCCGACGGTCGGCCCATATTTGGGCCAAGGTTTGACCGACCGTCGGGTGCATCATGGTAACTTGTGGCTAACCGACTGCTGTATCCAGAGTTGGACCGACCGCATTCTTTCGGTCGTACCGACCAATCTGCCAGAGTTTATCCGATCGTCGGCCCAACGTTGGGCCAGAATAGGGCCGACAGTCGGCTTTTCGCCCACCGCCGACGTCGGTTGCCAACGTCGGTGAGGCCATGGCAGCTTGAAAACACGTTAGTCGGCCCAACTCTGGTTACCGTAGATCGGTTACCAAAGCAGGGCCGACTTTGGGCCGATGGTCAATCTCTGGCAGCCGACCGAATTTCGCACCTGGGTATTACAATTCAAAATTATAGACTTGAAAATTTAAAAATTAAATTTGTTAAATTTGGAATTTATATCACTTGAAAATACACCCAAATTGGAATTATTTCTATTTAAATATAACTTTAGAACGTTCAAATCAAGTAAACCTGCTGGATTCTGGAGACCAGTTTCAACAAACGCTGGAATTTTTCGAGAAAATGTTCCCATATATCAATTATGATAAATTTAAATCTTTCCTAATTTGACCAGAAAAAAAAGACAAAAGAAAAAAAGATTAAATGTATTACATAATCATCTGTCAAATGAGTCTCGACGACTCTCATATGAGCATATGAGTTATCAGAGCATTTTCGAAAATGGTTTAGTTAACAGACAGGGTCAAACAGTAGAACGACTTTCTGCTCTTTACGTCAATAAAGCTATTCAAAACATTTTAAAATTAACATAGATAAAAATGGTTTGAACCCAATTTGATGAGTAGTAAAAAACACGTAAAATAGAAATAAATTATTGTAGCTGTTCTGATTCTGCCACCTGGTAAAAGCTCTAATAACGTAAATTAATTCTTTAATTTCCAGAAGCTGATATTGAATTAAAATATCATTATTTTAAAACGGTTCATGCGTGATTGTCAAAAAGTTAACGACTTTAAGTCCTAGTCATTTTCCGCTTTTCCATTGAGTAATAATTTCTTTCTAAAATTATCTCAGTAAAGAACTTATTTTAAAGCAAAATTTATTAAAGTTGCAAAATCTTAGAAGAGTTAGTTTATAAATTATAAAGTTATAAATAAAAAATCTGCCCGCAGCGTGGGCACTTTCTCATCGCTCGCAAATTTGAGCGCGCCTAGGGCACGCGTCTGTTGTATCTCGCGCTCGGTATTTATTTACCTTGCGCTACGCACTTGATCTTTGTACTTCTTCCACATTTCGCACGTTAAGAACAATAATGTGACAACTCAAAAAAGTTCATTTTTGAGTTAATACCACCATTGGATAGCATTTTTCGAGCTCTGTCGTTCTAGAGCAAAGGGACATATCTAGGTGCAACATATGCCGCGTGACAAATCAAAACTATGACAAAACTTTAATATTCAAAATTCGAACAAATAGAATTTTAAGCGGAAATTCGCGAACAGGGTAGAGGTAACTCGGTAAATACTCTCAACTAACAGGAAAATTGACTCAACATGCGATTTGTGCACAGACCTGTTAAAATTAAGGGTCAAAGCATCGACAACTGTCATTTGGTGATTGTGAATTCTCTTTTGTTAAAGCTCCTTCGACTTTAACGAATACATTCTCAACACGCATCTCGTGCTTCGCACTTGATTTTGTCCAAAATGCGAACTTTTCTACATTACGTTCAACACTATTATATCAAATGTATATTACATTTATTTATGTACCTCGGCCTGGGAATGCTTATTCAGATATTGCAAAATAAAGCACAGATTTTATTTATCATAATTAGTTTAATATTTCTCCTTTTTTTCATTAAATTTTATTCTCAGCTACCCTGAAAATGTAAATCATTTCAATAAATGTATATTATTACAATTCATAATATGCATTAGTATTAAAGCATACGTATTTTCAGTCTCTTGTTTTTATAATAAAAAAAGTGCGCATTCTATAAAAAAAAAAAAAACAATTTTTTTATTAAACATTTTATTGCAACTTGTGTCGTTTTTCAATAAATTTAATTTATTTATTTTCAATGTTATTCTCACGATTTAAACCAGAAATACGCATCCTAGCGTAAACTGATTCTAAGAAAATTTGTAGATACAATTTAGGCGAAAAATTTTGTTAAATAAAAAGTTATTGTAACTTGCGTCATTTTTCCGAAAAGTTATCTTTTTTATTTTTAATGTATTCTCATAATAAAAGTTTATCACAAATTTGTAGATCTTGTTTGGTTGAATGACTTTTCTCTAATTATTTTTTCGTAGCTTATGTCGTTTGTCCAATTTTTCTTTTATTATTAATCTAGTTTTTTACGAATAAAACAAAAACTACGCGTCCTATCAAAAAGTGATTAATAACAAATTTGTAGATCTTTTTTAGGTGCATAATTTTTGTTAATTCATCTTCTGTCGTATCTTGTATTGATTGACCGCAAAATGGAATGTTTGATTTTTCATTATTTTTTGTGCGATCAAAATTTGAATTTTCGATTTTCCAAAAAAATTCAAAAAGTTGTTACAATAATCCTGTAGGGTGTTCAAAAAGCAACTTTTCTCTGTTACTGAATCTTTTACATATCGTGCGTTGTTTGGCTAAACATTTTCATTTTCGTTTTTTTTTTAATTTTGTAAATGCTATAACTATAGTAAATTTTTTTTATAGCTAACAGTCATAAGGATAAATTGTTCGTCTTTTTTAGTACTGCGAATAGCCTTTCATAGAATTTTTAAGTTTCGAAAAAATGTGGCCTCAAACATTTTGAAAATGCTCTAACTTTTTGAATTTTCATCCAAAATGGCTAACTAACGAACTTGACCTTTAGTTCAGGACACTAAAAGTGTGTACCAAAGGCCAATCCAATCTGTCAATTCTTTCGAAAATTATCGTGCATACAGACAAAAAATCTACAGACACACGAACACACATACACGCAGCGACATTCGCGAGAACCTGTTTTTCGGGTTCAGAAGGTCTCAAAACTTGGACATTTGCCAAAGGGGGAGGGGTAAAATTGTATACAAATCTAATACCTTCTCTAATGAGAATGTAAAAAGTACGCGAATTTTCCTGTCACACACCTGTCCCAACTAAACCCCACAATTTTGTGTCTTGTCACTTTGCTTTGCTATTTTACGATGAATCTCGAAAATAGTTATTCAAACTATTCATAACGCCAACTAAAATCGTTAATTTTATATTTACACAAAAAAGTGAATGGCTAAATACGCTATTTTGTCGAGCATCATTTAAACTCTGAACGCATTTTTCCTGGAATTTAGTCAATTTTACCATTTCACATAGTAACATGTGCAAGGAATATAGTAAACGCCGATATTTTAAGTTGTAATATTTAATAAATTCCAGGAAAAATACGTTCGGAGTTCAAATGATGCACGAGTAAATGGCAAATTTAGCCATTCACTTTTTTCCGTATACGAAGATTTTAGTATAGTTAAAAATCCATTTATCGACGTTGATTCCAAAAAACAGTTAATAATGATAACTATTTTTGAGTACTATTTTTTATAAAATGCCCTGTAACTCTCAATCATTATACTATAACGTGAGAGGATGTTTTGAAAGGCGGAAGTCAAAATAAAATAAATCGGGATAATAGTTATTTTCCTCATTTTTATTTAAAAAATTTTATCTTTTCGGCATATAATTTAAAAATATGAGCGCGTCCTCAGGTTGCGGATAGAGGAACGGCCCGTGAGGCTGAACAGCCCCTAAGGTTAGCTGCGAATACAAGAATAAGCAGTCGCGGACAGCCGATAGGAACCAGTCGTGTCTGTGGTGAATTCAGCACTGGTAGAAAATAGGTACACGACAACCATGGCTTGGGAGGACCCACCCATTCGCGTTCATACGCAGTGGGTGGGTTCTGGCAAGCCGAGGTGCAGCGTGTATCCACCTAGAAACTATACCCGAACCAAAACTAAAAATCTTGTAAGGGAAAAATCCTGCTGCCCATTGGACACTGCAGCGATGACACTGCCCGCAAGGGATGTGTGGAATGATTCGCCTGCATAGGGCCAAAGGGGTATTGATGCCAGTAGGCGCGCTGCCTTGCAGGGGGACGTTAGGGTACGAGGATGAAACTGTAATGTGTCTGACGACAAGTTGACATGGTCCTTGTCAGAGTCGGAAAGCTCCCATACTTAGACCTAGGGAGGTATGGGGGTTATCACTCCTGGGACAGTGGACTCACCTACGATCGGAATAGGATCCTAACGTGCGGATTATCTTGAAACTACCATGGCTAACTTACAAAAACAAAAAACTACAGTTAAAGATCTAAGGGTGGGAACTCTAAACGCGCGTAGTCTAAAAACTGGCCGACTTAGCGAACTCATTAAGATAGCAATTGAATACAAAACTGACTTAATAGCACTTCAAGAAACCTGCTGGTCGGGCGATTTCGCGTCAATTTCTAAGGATGACTATACTTTTCACTATGGGGGAGCTAAGGGGCAAAGACTGGGGACTGGTTTTCTTATTAATAAACGAATTTCGCAAGCACTTATCGACATGCAATTCATTAATGACCGGTTATCATACATTGTACTAAAGGGTAATTTCAGCAAACATGTATTAATCAATGTGCACTGCCCCACCGAGGACAAAGACGAAGACACTAAAGATCTTTTTTATGAAACAATCGAGCAGGTTTTTGACAAGTTCTCAACGTTTGACGCAAAAATAGTATTGGGGGACTTCAACGCGAAAATTGGAAAAGAACCAATGTATAGGCCTACAATAGGATCAGAAAGTTTGCATGACGTCAGTAATGATAATGGAACCAGAGTAATAAACTTTGCAGCTTCAAAGAACCTCGTTGTCAAAAGCACATATTTCAAGCATAAAAATATACATAAGGCCACCTGGACATCACCAGATGGTAAAACTCACAATCAGATTGATCACGTTCTAATAGACAGAAGACGTCATACAAACATTCTCGATATAAGATCGTATAGGGGAGCGGATTTAAATTCAGACCATTTTCTCGTGATAGTAAAACTAAGATCTAGGCTAGCGCTAAGTAAGAAAACAAGCCGCACAGAGCCAACAGTTCGTTTCAATATAGATAAGTTCAAAACAGCAACAGAAACATTAAATTACCAAGTTGAGATTTCTAATAGTTTCGACGCTCTCCAAGAACAGAGAGACGATAACAATAATCGCGAGGAGGACCCGGAAACCCTGTGGAGCAATACGAAAAAGGCGATAAAGGCAGCCGCGAAACTTTCGATAGGTTTTAAGAAAGTAACCAAAAGCAAACCATGGTTTGACGAAGAGTGCAAACTCTGGTTTGAGAAACGTCGGAAGGCCAGACTAAGTAGTTTACAAAATAAGTGCGATCAAACACATAAGAAATATCTCGAGATTAGCAAAAGTACAAATAGGCTCTATAGATCCAAGAAAAGGGAGTGGGAAAAGAATAAAATACTAGCAATAGAAGCGCATAATAAACAAAATAACCCGCGTGAGATGTACAGGGGAATCAATTTTATAAGGAAAGGCTTTCAAAGTAGAACGGAAGTAATGAGGGACGAAAATGGCAATCTAGTAGCCGATGCGACAGAGAGACTGAATTTATGGAAAGATTATTTCGATAAACTATTAAATGTACGTGAAGCCCCCGTTGAAGGTAATCTCGGCGAAATCCACACTGCTGATCTATTAATTAACGATCCTACTGATATAGAAATAGAAATGGCCATCAAGAAGTTGAAAAATAACAAAGCCGCGGGCATCGATGACCTACCGTCAGAACTGATAAAAAATGGAGGCCCTTGCCTCACAAGGCAAATTTGTAAATTGATACGCGCAGTTTGGAAAACAGAACGCATGCCGGAAGAATGGAATACCTCTATCATTATTCCCATCTTTAAAAAAGGCGATAAAACTAACTGTAACAACTATCGGGGAATCTCACTTGTGCCTTCGTGCTACAAGATCCTGTCTAATGTTATCCTAAGTAGACTAACTCCTTTTGCCGAGGAAATCATTGGGGATTACCAGTGTGGATTCCGCCGAAACCGATCTACAAGCGATCAAATGTTTACAATTAGACAACTGTTAGAAAAGAAATGGGAATTTAAAGAAGCAGTACATCAGCTATTTATCGATTTTAAAAAAGCTTACGACTCTATTATACGCGCGCGAATGTACTGGATCCTAGAGTTCTTGGGTGTGCCAAGAAAATTGGTTAGACTTATCGAAATTTGCTTAAGCGGCAGTAAGGGTAGAATACGCGTAAACGGTAGTTTATCTGAAGAGTTTTCGATCCGCGATGGCCTGAAACAGGGCGATGCACTTTCGTGCGTCCTTTTTAACTTAGTTTTAGAATACGTGGTTAGGCAAGTGCAGGCGAATCCGACCGGTGCTACCCTCAATGGGGTAATACAAATTCTTGGATATGCGGATGATCTCGACGTACTAGGGGATGATAAAGAAACGGTAGCTAAAAATGCAGAAATCTTGATCGCAAAAGCCAAAGAGATTGGCTTGGAAGTTAGCGAATCGAAGACAAAATATATGACCGTCGTCAGGTCCGGACAAAGTAATCAAGACGGGGATCTAATGGCCGGAAATATGAAATTCGAAAGGGTTAACGAGTTTAAATACCTCGGGTCTATTATAACTAGCGAAAATAAGATTAAAACGGAAATCAATGCGCGGCTACACGCTGGCAATAGGTGCTATTATGCAGCAAACACGCTACTAAAATCGCGATCGCTATCTAGAAACATCAAAGTAAGAATTTACAAAACGATAATAATGCCGGTCGTCATGTACGGGTGTGAAACGTGGGCGCTGACGAAAGGAGAAGAGAATAGGTTTAGAGTTTTCGAGAATAAAGTACTTAGAAAAATCTATGGTCCAAAAAGGGACGAAGAGACCGGCGAGTGGAGAAAACTGCATAATAATGAGCTGCACGCTCTCTACGGGTCAGCAAATATTAATAGAGTAATGAAAGCGCGTAAATTAAGATGGGCGGGGCATGTAGCAAGAATGGGCAATGAAAGAACAGTGGCGCAAGTTTTAAGAGGGAGACCGACTGGTAAGAGACCCCTAGGCAGACCGAGAAACAGATGGGAGAAAAATGTAAGGGATGATCTAAAAGAACTAGGACATGATTACTTAAACTGGATGGAGAATGCACAAGATAGAGATGTGTGGCGGTCTCGGGTAGATGAGGCAATGAACTTTCGAGTTCGAACTGCTAATCTATAATAATAATAATAATCATAGTCACATGTCCTGTCACGACTCACTCGAAATTTAACAACGTGTAAAATTCATATATCCACCACAAATAAATTTCTTCTTCTTTCAGTTTTGTATTTTCATACACTCTTAGGTTATCCTCAATTGAAAAATATGTTTTAGCACTTTGGAATTTTTTTTCTGTTCGAAAATCTCATTGTCTAAAATGATAAACTTTTTAGAAATCACCTGTATAATGATATAAATTACTTTTGTTTGAAGAAAATATTTTCTATAAAATTTCGAACAAGTAATAAAAACTATTTACAATTCCAAAAAGAATATTTTTTATTTTACAAAAAAAAACTTTATTAAGCGCATGTAAAATCTTATCCGATTCATACCATACCGATACTTCTTTTTGGAAGAACTTACGCCGATACGAAACGAGATTTCAAACTGAAAATTTACGAAATTAAATAAAAGACACTAAGGAAGGTATGGTCCTAAATTTTTAGAATTAGAAAACCAAATTTTGTTTGAAATAATTTCTTTTTGTCGGGTAACGTTTGACATGTACTCTGCATGTATCGTAAGGCCATTTCATACTTATAGTAGGGGAGCCCAAGCGGGGATTTTGGAAGTAACTTGAGCCTGACAGATTAATATAAGAAAAGAAACCTTGTACCTTGTTATGTACTTCCACCACATATGAACCCTTAATATAGGGGTGTGCGTCTAGGGCAGTCGATCAGATTAGTAAAAAAAAATTGATCCTTAAAGAACTCGAGCGCATCAGATTTAAACAAAATAAGTTAATTACATGCAAGAAATAAAATCTCTATAATAATCTGACGATTTAAACGTGACATAAAGAAATAAACGAATCGCAAAGCTGCAAAAAAAAATCATAACCTCGAAATGTTCGAGCGCGGTTTTTTTTTTTCATTTGAAAGAAAAATATTTAAAAATTGTAGGAATAACATAATCTGCCGATTTTCTTAAGCCGAACTATCTAAAATTATCAATAGAGTGTAGTGTTTACAACTACAGAGAACTATGTATTTCCCACTCCGCGCCACTCTTTCTTTCTTACTCTTTCTCTATGTCTTACTCTCTCGCACTGCTACACACTGCTTTCTGCCGCCATGATGCCATCACAGCTGATCACAACATCACAACAACGCGTCTATGTACAACGGTTTATTTTGTTTATTGTGTTTTCACAAGTATTTTATGAATTTTAAAATAAAAATTAAAAAAAAAAAATTTTTTTTTCAATTGTCAGATTTAAAAAATCCCTTCACAAAATTGTCAGAATATGAGTCAGCGTGAACAGTGCATCAAGCTAAACAGTCTGTATAAAAATCTGATGCGCTCGAGTATTTCAATGTCACGATTTTTTTTTGCATTTTGAAAAATCGGCTGTGAATTTCAGTCACGTTCAAATCGTCAGACTTTATAATACACGGAAAAAATTTATCCGTAAAAAAGTCACGAACTAGTAGCTAGGTCTCGGATATGAGAAAAATTCATCGGATATTTATGTATTTTCGTAAATAACCTACGAACTTTGAGAAAGATTGACGAACTCGATGTGAAAATTCTAAAACGGTTCATCGCTTTTTGTTTACGTGAATAATTAAAAAAATATTACGAGTGATTGGGAAAAGATTCTCAGAGCACTCACGAGCTTGCCTGACGAATCTGGGAACTCGAAACAAGTCTCCCTGTACGTGGCCCACGCACACACGCGCGGTGCGTGTGTGCGCTCGTATGTGTGCCTCGAGCTCGTCGGATGAGTGGCTAGAAGTTTTATAATCCCTATTTTGTTTGGCCTCGATGGCTGCGCGTGTTTACGCACTCCTGGTTTATGTTTAGAAACTTGGTGAGTCAGCAGTGTTTGAGGTTCGAATCTTCTGAGTTGCGAATTTATAAATTAATATAAAATTAAATCGCACAAATAAAATTTTTCCTCTTTTTATTTCAGTCTGAAATTTTCAGGAACTGTTCGTAGGAAATTCGAACTGTTCGTAAGAAACTTCGAAATTTATCCATATATTTCTCATAGAAATAAGGATTTAATGTTTCATTTTTTTATCTCGTATCCGAGACCTAGCTACAAGTTCGTGACTTCTTCACGGATAAATTTTTTCCGTGTAGGACATTTTTTAGGGTTCACTTAACATCTCTCTTGAATTTCTGACAAGCTCGAGTGAAAATTTTTTTTTTCCAATTTCCACCTCTTTGTACGGCCACCTTCCACTCGCAATCCGGCAGATTAATATCTCTGTGTGGTCAGAAGTTCGTAGGTTGTATACGCTATCAAACGCTGACGCGCTCGAGAATTTTTTTCTAACTAATTTTTTTTACATTTTTGAAAATTTATACACGCTCCCCCCACCACTGAAAGGGTACACATCATATAAACTTTTTTCTTTTTAATATATCATCTTCACGATTCCTTAAGTCTTCAAAGGGTGGGAGAAAAAACACATTTAGCACGCTGGGCTCCCCTACTATTAACCGTTTCCTACCTCACCGACCTTTTTTGGAACAAGTTACGTTCATAAGAAATGAGATATCAGCTTGAAAATGTAGGACCATAAAAACGTTCCTTAATGTCTTTTATTTAATTTCCCAAATTTTCAACTCGATATCTCGTTTCATGTGGACGTGAGTTGTTCCAAAAAGAATGTCTATAAGTTAGGAATCAAGTAGGTATGACATGGCCAATCCTTAACCGCACAAATATGTGTAGTTCCAATTGAAGTTCTGCTAAAAATTCAAACATAGATTGAAACCTTCTTTCTTCAAAATGACAGACACAGTATCAATTGGGGTGTATTCATTGTCTGAATCTAGATCTAAAATCTTATCAATTTTAGTTTATAAATAAATACAAAATTTCTAGTAATTAAAAGACAATTATTCTGCCAAAAAAGCCTTTATCAGAATTCCCCATCAAACACTTGAACTACCTGGCAGACAAATTTATCAGGAGGTGGAAGTTAGTACACGTTGCAGTTAAATATAGGATACCCTATCCATAAAGCCGCAGTTCTCGCCAACAGGGATGGCACCTTAACGCCTTGCAATTTTATCCAATCGTTGTATTTTCTCTATTTAAAATTTTTTAAATAAGTCTGATAAATTAATATTGTATAATAAAAATGGATATCTCAACTTATTATACGAAAGCCATTGCCCCTGAAGATAGTACTGGCCAAACTGATAAATTCCTCAAAGGGTAAGAATCCATCTAGAGTCTTTCAATTTCAGAGTTGGCAGTCTTAATTTTAAATCATGTATTTTTTATTTAAGAATTATAAAATAATTTTAATTCTAAGATAAAGAAGATTTAAGAGAATGTTTCGGTTTCTTTAAAAATGGGGATTTTCAGAAATATCCGGAAATTTTTAAATATTTAAAAAATTGTTTTAG
>CAKNYM010051924.1:0-13997 GCA_932195095.1 Andricus curvator | reverse complement strand
CTGGTGACGTCCATCATCCCGCCAAAGCTGTCTTTAGAGTAAGTATTAATTTCGTTTTGTCATAACGGTTTACACTAATTTAATTTATTACATAAAACAATTTTTTCTCCTTTGAAAAGTGAGATATTTTGAAAAAGTGAGATATTTTGAAAAAGTGAGATATTTTGAAAAAGTTCAACAATTATAGTAATACAACTTTTCAGAATATTTATTATCTTCCATTTGAGTTTTTTTTATATAATATATATAGCCCTATAGATTTATTTTAATGGCTATAACGTCAATTCGGGAAGGTTGAAAAGTAGCTCGATTTCAATTAATAATAGTTAAACAAATATTGTTAATTAAATTTTTGAAATTGGTTATAAAGAGTGATTTTGTGAAAAATTGGTCCAATGAAATTTTGGATAAAATTAAGCAATAAAGACGTAATGATAAAGAGATTTCGCTCAATAATGAAAAATAAAATAAAACAAAATAATCGCTACGAACTTTGAAGTCAACTTTGTAATTAAGGATTACCTATCAACTCTCCTCCAATATTTAACACTTTCTTTCATTCCGACCCTAATTTTTATCAGTTAAATGTACAAATCAATTATGTTTGAAGAATATAGGGTTCACAGTGGTTCAGTAGTTCAATTGTAGAGAAAAAGGGTGAATTTTTCTTCGAAATATTAGTTTTTTTTCTCTTTTGCGGTAATGTTAATTCAATCTTGTCAGATTTTCATTTTCCTATTTTTGGATTGGAAGAATGAATCTATTGCTGGATTATATTTATATAAAACGCTTTTCGAAAATTTTAAAAGTATTGAAGAAAAGTTTTTAAAAATAAATTTACCGTGGATTTTATTTTATCAGATGTAGATATTCAGACGTTCCACCGTCTAGCCTTCTACCGAAATTATTCAACTTCCACATTTTTTTTAAAAATACCTAACATTCGGATAAGCTGCACCAATTTGTTGCTGCAATATTTACATACAATATTTTTGGAAAATTTGGAAAGCATTAAGGAAACGATTTTGAAGACAATAATTGTAAAGTCAACGAACTTTTTTTTTTAAATCAACTTATAAATATATGATATCAGGCATATACTATACATAAGTCTATTCAGAATGACTAGGAACATAAGCCTTTAAAAAGCCCAACAAATAATTAAAAATATTATTTCCTGTGTGGAAAAATTTCGTGGCACTGTACTGTTTCTGTCCAGTCCGTCTTGAGTCGACACTGGCGCGCCACAGGCTGACTGTCCAGTTGCTAGACTGGGATATAACGCTCGGATCGACTAGTTTCTAGACAGAATGTCTATTTTGATAAAAAATAATTAATGATTAAATAATATTATTATTTTTTATTACATAAAAGTCTAATATATAGATTTTGCAGTTAATTAAAAATATAAAAAAAAGTTTTTGTACACAAAAAAATGTCCTAAGTCCTAAAACTGTCCTAAGTCAGACCAAATTATGTTCTGAAAACGTTCCATGTTCCAAATACGTCCTTAAAACGTCTCTGGAACATTGTATGTTTAAGGAACGTTATTCAGACTGACTTAGGACGTTTTTGAGCCGTTCTAATAACGTTCTTTAACGTTTGTGCCCACTGGGCAGCCATCTAAAAGTTAAGAACTTTCTCATTTTTGTCGGATATGAATTTCAATTCATTAATCGTAATATTTATTTCAATAAAACATGAACAATTTTTAAATATTGAAAGTGCTTGATGTTTGAATAAATCATTGAAAATAATATAGTTTGTATGATTATACTTGCAATTAGGTTACGAAATAATCAATAATTATTATTTTAAATAATTAATACATTAGGCCTAATTAACATTTACGCAATCAATACATAATTAAAATAAATTAAATAAATCATCAATGTTAAAATTTGATTTTCTGGAATTTATTATAACTGCACTATATAATTCAATTGAAAGAAAATGTTTTAAAATATTCTTTAAAAAAATCTTTGTTAAGAATACAGTTCGTATATTAAGATATCAATCACCTTCAATAATTACGGTTTATTATTTTAAATATGTCACAGTGTACATTTCATTATTACTTGAGCATTAATGCAAATATGTATTCTAATATCCTAAATCTTTTATTCCAAAATAATTATTTTCTAAATTCACTTCTGTAATTTTTGTTTTAGCCCAAACCGTGATTCTATCTAGAAACTAGCTCAAATCTGGACAGTCTTCAGTGCACAAGCAGTGGTGTAGTCGAGACCTGGCGGGCCACTCAATCACCAACTTACATTTCATTAAGCAAATACGATTATTTTTCACATTTATTGGACAAAATAATTGTTTAACTAAGTTACATTTATTTAAACCATTAAAAATTGTTTGAAAAGTCATGAGGGATATTAAAATTGCCAATTAGTATTTATTTGTATAAAAAAAGACGGCAGAATTATTATTATTATCATTATTATTATTATACCATTAAGCCATTTCCCTTTCGGGGTAGGTGTGACTTGCTCGGTTGGAAAAAGGTAGTGTGTATGGTGGGTATATAGGTATAAGGTAGATAGGTATATAGGTGTTAGGTATAGATATTTTAGATTGATCTGGAATTATCGTGTTATTTATTCAAATGACACGTTCATTCCGCAACACTGCTCCGACCCAGGTTGCTGATCAATCACTCTAGCGATCACCCCAGGTGAAGAGCCTCACAAAATTGTTATGTGTGGTCCCCCACTTGGGCCTATTTAGTATCCAAGGTCTTTGTTTCAGGCGTCATTCACTCTATTGTCACTCTGTTTACAAAACTATTTGTCGCCACACTTTTCTGTCCTGGCATACTACTCTAGCTTTCTTCACGTCCATGCATTTTTTATGCAAGCTCTCGTGTTTCTATGGCTTCTTATGTCTCTTCGGATTAGTGTCTCATTCACAGATTCTAACCATTCTTTTGGCGGTGTACCCAGTGCTGCTAGGTCAACAAAAAAAAATCTTCAGTTTTCCTCGATTTTTCTTCAAAAATCTTCAGACAGATTTGAAAAATTTCTTCAAATTACTGAAACCTAGTTTTAGGCTTTTTTAACAGTATCAAAAGTAAAATTAACTATTTAAGATCAAAATATGGTAACAACCAATAATAATTAATTAATTGATTTCAAATCCAAATATGTTAAAACTGTAAAAATAAGTTTCAGAATTCTTTTTAAAGCACGTTTTTATTATGATTAATTAATTCATAATAAATTATACATTAAACGTAATAAATCTCGCTTTTCTTGTACGTGAACATGTTGTAGAGATTTAGAAGAATTGTAAGCTTAAGTTTTAGATTATTCAAAATACCTAAAATGCTCTAGGAATTCAGAAAAATGACCCGAATATATTTTATAATTTATGATCCAATATTTTCAAAAACCGGCATCAACTGGCACCGCACTTTTTAAACAAAGACAAGACGAAACCCACGATATTGCGAAACTGCTACTGTTACGTCTCAGCCCTGTCCGTGAACAATGCCAGATTTAAATTTTAGATACTTGTATTATTTTGTATTGAAGGATTTTTCCTGGTTCGTTACTGTTAAAAAACGTTGAAACGTTGTCCTTATATTGGGATTGCAAAAGGTTCTGTTTGTAAAATTAAACACTTAAATTTGTTAAAATATTATCACTTTTGTTTATTTGTTTGATTCGTAGATAATTAGGTTACGTACAATGAGGTATTTGCCTACAACTGCAGGCGAATACGTGATTGGTCAAACACCATTCGAACCAAACTTACGTAAAACACTGCAAAAAAATTTTAATCACATCTTCAAAAAAAAATCTTCAGATTTTCATGAAATTTCTTCAAATTCTTCAAAAATCCGCAGGCTAGTCAGCTTTTCCCCAAATTTGAAGAAAAATCCACCAATCTAGCAGCACTGGGTCTACCTCTGGGCATTCTGCCATTTACTTTACCTTTATACACTTGTTTCGTTAGTCGTTCATCTTTCATTCTTTCAACATGTCCGAACCATCTTAACTGATTTCTTTCCCATGTGTCAACTATTGTCTCTTTTGCACCACATTCTTTGAGGATTATCTCGTTTCGAACTTTGTCCATCAGTGTTTTTCCGCATATTGTGCGCAGAGGTTTCATGCCGATCGCGTTAATTTTACTCCTGTCCTTTTCTTGCCAGGTCGATGTCTCGCTACCGTATAGTACAGTCGGTACGAATATAGAATTATGTATGGCCATTTTAACTTTTTTTGATATGTTTTTATTTGTGAGGATGGACCCTGCTCTACCGATAACCTGCTTACCCTTATTTATGCACCTATCTAACTCCCCATCTATTTTTCCGTCGCTAGTGAATAGGCTACCCAGATATACGTACTTGTCAACTTGTTCTAATCTCTCATCATTTAGGACAATGTTGCACATTGTTTTCTCAGTTTTTCCCTCAAACACCATGATTTTTGTTTTATTTACGTTAATTTTAAGGCACATGTTCTTCATGCTTGTATTAAGTTTATTCAAAATTCTTTGCAAGTCCTCGATTGATTCTGCCATAATAATCTTGTCATCTGCGAAAGCTAACCCACGTACCTTCACTGTTTCGAGATCTACACCTTCTTCGTCGAAGAGGGCCATTCTTAGACACTTATCCATAAATATGATAAATAGCCATGAGGACATAACGCATCCTTGTTTTACGCCTTGCATAATATCGAACCAGTCACTCAGTTTCCCATTTACTCTTACACTCACTTTACTAGAAAATGTTGAAAATTAACAATAATACGTAAAAATGTATTTTTAAAATTATTTTTGGGTCATATTGGGGGGTTGTGGGGGGAGAGGGATAAGGGGAGTTGAATGTGAAAGTTGGTAATGTGGCTTTATTCCATAGACACTCCCCTTCAATCATTAAAAAATTTGGCAACTTTCGATCAAACCCTGAAGTAATATCAGTCGGTGGCAAGTGTCAATATCGGAATTTCCAACAAAAAAATACGGATTTTCTTTCTTCGGAAATGGAAACTTTTGGGGAGTTGTCTTTCGCTCTAGTTCGAAAAACGTTTTTTGGACCACCCTAATACATATAGATTAAGTGAACATTTATGAAAATATTAAACTCGAATTTTATTATCAAGACAAATAATAAATAATATTAAGAATAATTTTTCAACATCAATTCTGAACAGTTTATGTTTAAATGTTTTGTGTGCTTTCAAATTTGAGCAACTTAATTTATTCTAATTTATAATGAATGATTAACCCTAATACGTTTTATATATATGTACAGGGTATTTTTTTAAACTTGAGACATCGAAATATCTAAAAAAATACACATCCTATGAAAAAATATCCGTAATAAAAACTTTTTATTTTCGAGGGGAAAAAGCGATTTTGAAAAAATTACCCCCCCCCCCCCCACAGGAGGGGGGTTGGAAATCGAAAAAAAAATTCGAATAAAACTTACGTATTTCATAAAGGAGAATCTGAATCTGTGATAAAAAATTGGGGTTCCATTTGATATTACAAAGTTACCCCCACTCCTGCCTCCTGGGGGAGGGGTAAATTTGTTCAAAGTCGCTTTTCCCTCCTCGAAAATAAAAAGTTTTTATTACGGATATTTTTTTCATAGGATGCGTATTTTTTGAGATATTTCGATGTCTCTAGTTTAAAAAAACACCCAGTATATAACTATAGTTCCAGAAAGTAGCAAAAAATTATAAATAATAAATTTGTAAATAATATTAATTTTTATCGCGCAGTTTTATACATAAAAACCGTTTGATTTTTATTAATTTTGTGTATTTTTTTAAAGTCATAATTTCAAATTTCGATACCCCTTAAAATCGATATAACCTGGCAATTGAAGTTCGTCGCGATCGCGGTGATATCCGGCATGGTTATGAAATCTTAGTGCACAGCTCCTCACGCTTTTTCCAGCCAATACGACATAAAATACGAAAACAATCGAAAGAATACAATTTTTTCTTTAACAAATTTCTAGAAAAATATCTTTCGACACCTTTTTCTATCTCGCGTTATTTTCGAGATTTTGCGAAAATATTGATAAAATCCTTTAAGATTCATTTTTGTTCATCAATACAATTTTATTGTGTCATAAAAAAGCAAAAAAAAAAACATAAACTAACAGTTTCAACAACTTTTACATAAAACTTTTTTCTTTGAAGTCGGCATTTTTGAAATAATCGATACCCTCCATTTCTTGTAACTAACTTCATTATTTTACGACCAAAAGGTTGTTAAAACGGTTAAATTAAATTTCTTTTCGTTATTCACCACAACATAAAACAGTATTATTGAGAAACAATTTTTTTATGGATTCTATACATATTTTGGCAAAAATCTCGAAAAGAAACAATTTTGTTTGTTTGACTTTTTTCATAACTTGTGCCGTTTTGGCAAAAAATGTAAATTATTATTTAAAAAAAAAAAAAATTGTCTCTGCTCTCCAACGTTCGGGTACAAGGCAGGCTATCATGGAATATATTCTTTATATACAGAGGAGCCTAGAAAAAAATTCAGAGAAAACACGGTGGGATTTTTGAATAATTTGGCTTTGAATATTTTTGGAAAAATTGCCGCCATTTTGCCAAGTTTTAAACTTTTTTGAAACTTTTTGACGGATTTAGAAAATACGAGAAATTCGATCAGAATCAGAAAGATAAAAATAAGTACCTCTATTAGTTTAAAAAATAACACATCGTTAGCAAACATTCGGACCATTTTTTGATAATCCACGATTTCAATTTTTAAAACTCAAACACTCATAAGTTTGTGAATAAAAAGTTTTCGTAAATCGGTAAGATAGGTTTATTCCCTTCAAAAAAACATATTTGAGTAGGTTTTACAGTTTATAATAATTATTATATTGAGGACAAGAGTGAGTTTCCAAGTTTCAGAATCTCAGACATTTCCAATCAACAAACTTTGGCAAACTTTTAGTATAGGGCTTTTGTCAGTAAGCAGGTAAAAATTGCGAAATTTAAAAAAAATGATTAATTTTGCAATTAGTGATTTGAGAATAAGATTTTCTGGCTTATGTAATTTATTTAAAAAAGTTAAAAATTTGATAAGTTTAAGAAACACAATTGAGACGCTGAGAAGGACAACTAGGTAAAGCCCCCCTCTTACTAAGAGAAATGATGATGAGGATTAAATTTCTGTTTTATGTTGCGTGTGATGTTGTTTTTTTTATACTAAAAGATCATTTTCAAAGTTTTTGAAATATTTCATAGATTCAAAACATGAATAAATGCACTTTCAAGTAATTGAGAATGACAACTATAGGTAAAGCCCATTTATTTTTTCATCCACTCTACTCTAAAAACTAAACAAAAATTTCAAATCTTGAAAGTATAGCTCATGAGAACCACTTGCTTCTATACTTTTCTCAGAATTTTTTATCTTATTTTCCAAACGCACATTGTAACATTATTATTTGTTTAATTTTTTGATTTTGGCCTGTTGATGATCATCGAGGGGAAAGCTTTGTACGCCATACATTTCCAGCAACTTTTTAATCATTTTTATAATTTTTCTGGCAACTTTACAGACATTTTCGGTTGATTACAAGATATTTTTGGTAAGTTTCAGATAATTTTCAAGAATTCAATTTCCTAAGTTAGACGCCAGGTCTCTACGTTATTCTCTAAGTTTCCATCCTAAACGCAAAGTTTCTACGAAAGTACCACCAGGCCACATTTTTTTAGGACTACACCATTGTGCACAAGTATAGATTGTTGTGCGCATTTTTGAATACCATAGGTTTCTATTTGAAAAATTAATATCAGCTTCAAAAAAGGGGGGAAATGGCAAAAATTCTTAAATATAGGGATTGTAGGGGATTTTGAGAAAAATAGGGGAGAAATAGGGGACTGACTGATCCCTGAGAATATCCAATCAAACTCTCACAAGTTTCAATTAATTTTTCGAATATAATTTATCCCTCTTTAGCACCTGAATGAAGCATTTTAAAACTTAGGCGCCGTAAAAGAGACATTAATGACTGCCAATTCGATTCAGTGAACAGCTCTGATGTTAGTCCGTCTTTTTTATTGCGTCATGATTTATCTTGCAGCACACACGGTTCTATTTTAAACCACAAGCCTTTTTATTTATTTTTTTTTCAGAAAAATAGTTTTTTATCCGCACAAAGCATTTTAGAAAAATATCATCACTTGCAAACTTAAATTAAATGACTGTACACTTGTTTACTGAGATTTAGATACTATAAAATGGGAACTTGAAGATTCGTAGGAAAAACCTCTGAAATGCAAAGCATCAAGCTGGAATTCAAAGGAATTTTACGTCTTTGCTGGGTTTTAGCCAGCAGTTTGCAGGGATAGATGTCTAACACGATTCATATATTTTTAGTTCAGCTATTTCAAAGCGTTTAGGGCCTTTGGTCTTGCTGGTATTTTCTAAAACATTAACGTCATGCCAATTTTCCCCCGCAAAATCATCCGTGTTAATTTACGTCTGTGTGTCTGATTTATTAATGTATGTAGTTTGAAGTATGAATTGTTGGATTGTGCCAAGAGATACACCCGCATCTCGTTCAATTAAAATGCACGTTTTCTCCCGGATGCTTTGCAATTATAGTGAGCAAAAAGCGAATTGATAATAATAACGAAAGTTGCTCAAGGAAATTATTGAGCAATTTCATGGAAAATCATTTATCATTCTTTTTTCCTTGATTCATCATTTATAAATATATCTATAAATTTATAAATTCCGTGTGTTCATTCAGACAGAATAAGGCTTTAAGGCTTCTCGTTCGATTGGCTCGGTTATTCCAGACGGGGACCTACGTACACAATATCATTCAATTGAAAGATTTGAACTGTGAATCGAAGCAGAACAATTCTTTTATTCAGTCACTTCATTTAAAATTAAATAGGTTTACCGATAATATTGGTGCTACGTTCACCGAATTTCGGTGAACCCAGCTCACCTTTCCAATTTCACCATAGGTTGCGCGCAGCGAATTTCGGCGAACGCAGACATTGCCTTTGTTAAACGGAAGCGTTTTAAATTTTCAATAAAAAACATAAATTAAAACAATCCAAATTTAACGATTTCAGGTGTGTTTTAGGGGTGGTTTCTGCAGCAAAAACCAACATTCTCAGTGAATGGTCAAATAATCTTTTTTGCAAAGCTATAGATGAAGTAATTAACGCGAATTATAATAAGATGTTCAGAAACCTAAGCCACCTGGGTTCCACAGAAGTGTACCTACAATTTAAAACTAGTCTAACTAAAGAACGAATTGTTAGTCAATTAAGAATCTCTCGTGAATCTGAAATTAGGCTATATTTTAATGGTCTCTCATATGTCATCGATGCTAACCAAGTCTGCAGTCTGTGTAACAAAATGGAATATGAGGATTGAGCCCATATATTACTTAAATGTCGAATTTATAATGACCTAAGAACTTTTTATCTTCAAAAATGTTTTATTCTATCTGAAAATACTCATGACTCGTTAGAGCGTTTGTTATAGATATTGGAAGCATTACTCATCATTTAAATGGTCTATTTAAATACATTGTACATGCGCTTAGAATAAGATCCTTCATCATCTTTGAATAGCTCGTAGTCCAGTGTCCGATTAAATGGTTAATTATAACGTAATTTTTGAGCTTTTATTTTTATACTCTTGCGTCGAACTCCTTTGCAAAAAGTCATTGGCATATTACAAAAAGTTGTAATATATTCTCTATGAAATTGTACGACAAAATTCCAAACGTTAACTGTGCAGGAATTTCTTGAATACAAATTTTACTCATTGAAAAAACAATGTACAATTTGTAGGTATACAAATTATTTAGGCTTGTTAATAAATTTGATTGAATTGGATTGAATTGTAGGAGAAATTTATAATTTAAAAAACGAATAAAACTATGAAAATTTGAAATTCTATATTGAAAATCGTTTCGAAAAGAGGTCTGCAAGCGAACTCAAGACAGGATTTCGTAGGCATGTGCAGGCATAAATTAAAAAAATATATTCTTTAAGCAAATTTTTTTTGCACGTTTGTAGTGCTTTTCTCTAGAGACAAGAGATTCAACTTGAGCCAACTTCGTTGAAAATCGGACTAAAGAAAAGCTTCCAGCATAGTTTCCCTATCCCTTCCCCTATATTCCCCAAAATGATTGCTTAAAACTTTGAATTTAAATAGGTGGCAGATTATGCCATGGTTCCCAGTATTTTTCTACGCTCCGCAGTGATCACTTTATGGCGAATACAGAACATTATAGGATTGTGGCTTGAATCGTTTTTTTAGGCGAGGTAAGAGACGGACAGATACTGGCACGAGATTATAAGAGTCTCCTACGAAACTATACAAATTATAGATATAAAATATTGAAGTTAAGTAATTTGAAGATCAAAATAAGAAAAAACGTTTAACTGAAAGCCTCAACGAATTAAAAAATGTATAGGTTTGAATGCATTCAAAATAAACAAATTTCAAAATTTCAGCCTTTGTTCATTGAAATCTTTTCAATGACTGCATTCTAATTCATAATTTAAAATCTATATTTTTAAAATCGAATATTTTAAAAATAAAAAAATAAAAATCTTGAATGAAGCCTCCCATTTATTAAATATACAAATGTTTCGAATCGAAGCTTTTTGAATTGTTTCACTACAAATATCAAATTTTTATTGATTTACAAGTAAAATGAAAGTTTATCAATTTTAAGTTTGATTTACAGATTTTGAAAGCGGAATTTGAAAACTTTTAAATTAAGGACGATCAAGCTTGAAACTGAAAAACCTTAAATATTAATATTTGAAATAATTGATCAATTAAAAAATCGCGAGCCTTAAACATTTAAGAAAATCTAAATGCCTAATAACCTAAATTGGTACATTATTATGTCAGAGAGATGTTACGAGGTGATGTCACGTGTTTCCGACCCAGAGTGGGGCAAAATGAGGAAAACATGTTCAAAATACAATTCCGGCTACAATTTGCAATCATTTGTAATTATTAAGAGATGTCTCGAAGCCGATTAAAAAATGATTTAATTTAATTTATTTAAACATATAAATCAAAAAATTGAAGATATTATTGCTTTAATAATACGTGATTAATTCAAAATTATTGATATTAGTGTGTAATCAATAAATAAACATTCGCGAAACATAAATTGATAGTTCATTCTGAATAAAGATTTTTGTACTAACAATTGTATAGTTATAAACAATGGTAGGTGATTTTTGAATGGTTCTGGATAGTTATTAATCGATTTTCGTTTTTAACCCAAAATCCAAATTTAAAGTAATAAACGAACATTAAAACAAAAATAAAGGTACTGCTTCCTCGTAGAGGTAGTTATTCAGACTGAATTTAATGAACTTTGCATTGATTCATATTTGCAAGTTTTATAGTACATACAATTAACTCTTAATCATTTTGAATTTATAAAATTTCTCACCTAGCTCATATCCCAAATTTTAATTTACATTATTTAACTTAGGAATACCATATTACACATTTTTTTATGATCTTCATAAACTTCATAATTAATTTTTTCGTCTCTGGTCATGTAATGACACCACACATTTCGAATGAAAGAAAATAAATAGCCATACCACCCACCGCCTTTTTTGTGCAAACTTAAATATCCGAGTAATAAGGTGAATATTATAAATATTTAAAAGCTATGTTTTTTTTAACTAGCGACTCGAGCTGGCCAGCCCAACATGCGCAAAAATATTATGTATCGATTAAAAACAAAATCATTCTGAAATCTTTATTTCCCTATTGTAACTAGGGATGGAGAGAGTGAATACATATGGAAAGGTCGATAATACGTGACACGATAACATACTACATGACCGTAATAATTTCATTTTCAAATCTTCAAAAATTTAAAAAGTCGAAATTTGAAGTGCACGGAATTGTAGTGTTTAAAATTTAAACATGAGAAGTTTTAGATACTGTGAAATTTTCTATGTAACCTGTTAAAATACAAAATTTAACAATTATCATTTTAAATTCACACATGTAACTTTTTGAAGTAGAAAATGTTAAATTAAATGTTAAAGACTTATTAAATTAAATGTCATAGTAGGAAAATTGTTAGTCAATGCAATTGAATAGTAAAAATTTGGAATTTTCGAATAGAAACTTTAAAACTTATGAAATATTTGCTTACAATAAAAAATTATATGAAAGTTACCTTATTTATTGCACCCATGAACTTTTATCTTCATTTCAAAATTTTCGATTTGCTAACCAAAAGATTAAAGAGAGCTATTAAACCGACTTCTTTTTCACTATAAAAATGTCAAATATTTGAACGAATTTAGCATTTTTACTCAAAATGTTGTACAGGCATGCTGGAATGTTTATTCCACAGGTCTGATATATTTTAAATTTAAATATCGGTCTCCTAAGACACTTTGGGAATTTTTTGTTAGACAACGCCAACCGCGCCGAGGTGTATTTTCTATCCTAAAAATAGGGTCCCTAAATGTAAGAATGCGCTGAAAAGAGTATTTTGGAAGAGGGCAGAAGGTAAATTTCCACATTGATGAAAGAAGATTGTAATGAAATTTTTCACAAGAGCATCTTTTGAAAAAACCCACGATCATACAAAACATATCGGGTCAAAATAATCAAGCAAAACAAGAGTTTTATATAATAGAGTAACAATATAGAAAAAACACTAGATTTAAGAATAAGTCCATCTTTTTCTGTCTGCACGGAGAAAAAAATATGCCTATAATAGTAAGAACACTAGTCATGCTTTTGTCGCAGGTTTCATTCTTGCTATCCTGGTACAAAATTCATTCATTTTAAGCAAGAATCCCTTTATCCTAAAAAAGTACAAAGCTTCATGCTTTTAAAGCCGTTATCCCTTGCGAAAATAGCTCGAACTTTGCCTTGCTACGGTTGTAAGAAAACTCATCCTATTAGAGTATGAGTACTCTTACAAAAGAGATATTAGGCCACGCCTAGCGCTGCTTGCGCGTGGCCTAATATCTTATTTGTAAGAGTACTCATACTCTAATAGGATGAGTTTTCTTACAAGCGTAGCAAGGCAAAGTTGGAGCTATTTCCGCAAGGCACAACTGCTCTAAGGGCATGTGACTCTAGCAATAACGGCATGCGCTTGATTCTTTTATAGTATAGGACATTTAATGCTAAAAATGTCTAACCTGATGCCAATATTGGTAGAAATTCATACCAATTTCGCACATGAAGTTCCGTGCTGTAATATTAAGAGCTCAGCCTACTATAACAGTGCGATTTTTTTCTCCGTGTGGAATGTAAACTTTCTTCAATGAAGATCTATAAAAATAAGATACAAAGGGTAATAAGTCCATTATATGTGCATTTTATCATAAAACTACGTAGAAATGATTAATTCTCTTGACGAAAGGAGATATATTGATATACATATTTTAAACAGGAAATTGTCGGTAAAAGAAATAATGTAAACAAAGTGTAAAATAAATCAAATTCTATTTTCTCGATTGAAACTTCAATTTGTATAGATGCTGCAGTGTTTCAAGTAGCGAGTAGCATATGAAATGTGACGAGGAAGTGTTGCATAAAGACGCAATTGGGAAGCGACATTGAATACAAACACACTTTCAATCTATTCCGTTTTATTTCTTGTCCAACTACACATGGAAATGTTATTGTCTTTGAAAAACTGAAATATTTTTCCTTAGGCCCTCAAGTGATAGAAAGGATAAATGTGTAAATTATTTTAAAAAATTAAAGCCATAGGCATTTAATTGGAATTTCTTTGTTGTGGGATCACATATTAGTGTCAAATAATATAATATAATCAATTGGGGAGGGTGAAAAAATTATAACCCATTTTCTGTTATTGAAAAAATGATTGCTTTTATCAAGTTTCATACGCAAACGACCACGTTAATTCTTATTATTTTTCTCTTTTTCTATTTCGTTTGACATATAATTATATGATTAAACGAACTTACCTTAAGTGAAGTTCTATCATA
>CAKNYM010051923.1:360298-397680 GCA_932195095.1 Andricus curvator | reverse complement strand
AAACTGACATAATTAAACCAAAAGCAGGTCATAACGATGAAGCTTACTAAGAGAGTATTAGCCTGCGAAGCGCGCAATAGCGAGCACACGAAGTGTGAAAACCTAGACGACAAATGTGTCCGAGCGCGCAGCGCGAGGTGAATGCATTGTCGAGCAAAAGTGGTAAAGTATTGTAGCTTGCCTTTTGAGAACCGTGGTTTTAAACCATAGTTTGAGGTTGTCTTTAAATTGAAATAATTTGCACTTTTAACTTATTGCAAATTTATTTTTTTTTTTTATTTATTATTTTGTTCGAAATTCAACAATTTTGTTAAAAACCAAAAATTCAATCTTTTTTCTTGAGAATCCAATTGTTTTCTTGAAAATCTGTCTTTTTGGTTGAATATTAACTTTTTTTCGAAAATTCATATTTTCTGATTGAAAATTCTACTGTTTTGTAGAAAATTCGTTTTTTACATGAAAATTATTTTTTTAACTAAAAATTTAATTATTCTATTTCTGGTTAAAAATGTCATCTTTTTTACTAGAAAATTCATGTATTTGGTTGGAAATTAATTTGTTTGGGTAGTAATTGAACTATTTTGATAAAAAATCGTTTTTTTTTGTCAAATTACTTTTTTTAACTGAAAATATAACTGCTAGGTTAATAATTCATTTTTTGGTTGAAAATGTAACTATTTTGTTGAGAATTAATGTTTTATGATTAAAAATTAATTTTTTAACTGTAACTATAACTATTCCATTTTGGGTGTTGAAAGTTCATCTTTTTTAGTTGAAAATTCATGAATTTTGTTGACAATTCGTATTTTTTGGTGGAAAATTAATCTTTATGATTGAAAATTAATCTTTCTGATCGAAAATTGAAATATTTGATTTACAATTAATTGTTTGTATTGAACATTCTTCATTAATATCATTATAGCTGAAAATTAATTTCTTTGGTTAAAAAATTTATTATTTTGTGAAAAACTGGGTCCTTTATGGCAGAATATTAGGTTTTCTGGTGAAAAATTCATCCTTTTGGTTTGACAACTGATTTCTTTGGTTAAGAATTTAACTATTTTGTTTAATTCTCCTTTTTTTGTTAAAAATTAATTTTCTTTGATAGAAAATATAACTATTACATTTTTGGCTGTAAATTCATCTTTTGCAGTTAGAAATTAATGTATTTTGTTAAAAATTTGTATTTTTTGGTAAAATATTAAGTTTCTAGGTGAAAAATTCATGTTTTTGGTTGACAACTAATTTCTTTGATTGAAAATTAATTTTTTTTCTGTTAAAAATTCATTTTTCAAATTGAAAATATAATTGTTCTATATATGGGATTTTTCTAGTTCGCATATTTTATAATTTGGCAAGTTTCTGTTGGGAATTTTATTATTCGGGAATTAGAAACTTAATGAACTCAATAATTTGAATTTAATTCATATGAAAGGAGTTTCGAATTATTTCTACTTATTTTAATGGATTTGTATGATTTCAACAGTTTCAAGGGATATGAAGGAATTCGATAACTTTCAAAGGTTTCCAAAGAATTTCAAGAGAATTTATTCAAAATTTTTTTTAAATTCTTAATATTTAAAAATGTACATTATAGTAGTCTCAGATAAGAGAGAAAAAGGAGCAAAAAGAATACTGAGGTCTTTCGATACTCAAGTAAAAAACTTGATGGCAACCTTGGAAGGAATTATCGAAACTTTGTAAATTGGTTTTTCTAAGTTTAAGCGTTTTTTTGGAAATGTACTTAAAAAGTATTTTTATGTGCAAATGAGGTTTAAAAAATATTTCGAATAACAAGTTTAACGTTACTGCTTTACAAATTTATAAATTTAAAAAATTGTCAACAACGAATTGATAAGATATTATTATTTTTTTAATTGTCTACATTAAAATATTAAATTGCATATTTCTATAAAGTTTTAACGATGTTACAGCGTTAAATTTCGATTTAAAATAAAAACTTAGAAAAGAACAAAATAAAAAAAAAATAGGTTCAATTACACGACTGAGACTAAGTACTATACATTAAATAAAAGTTTCATATATTACAAATGTGTTTCAAATAGTTTTTTTGTGGTCCTATTTTTTATAAAAATTGTATCTTGTCGGATTGAGTTGCGATTAAAAAAGTATTGACTTAAGCAATAGCAAAATCCTTAGCAAAATAAAAGAAATACATGTTTGTTTTCTGGTTATTGTAAAAAATATGTAACAGAGTATATATTAGGATACTTTGAAAATATTTTAACAATCATATTGAAAAATGGAAAATGGGTTTCATTATTTTTCTGATGGTTTTGCTAATGCTTGAGTCAAAGCTTCTTTCTTTGCAGCTTTTTCCGAAAAGATATATAAATTTTTTTACTTGTCTCCTAAAATTAATATACCTGTATAGAAAAACTTCGAAGCATGGTATTATTAACTTTAATATACCTGTCTTTTGAATTTAATATACATCTATGACAATCTTAGTATAGATGTGTATTAAAACTCATGAACATCGTGTCATTAAGTTTAATATATATGCTTCTTAAATTTAATATACATCCATATTATATTTCATATACGCTTGTATATTGAATTTCAGTAGCCGCAGTGCATATTTGCTTCACACACATATATATTAAATTTCATACAGATTTTTTCAACAGTGTACCGTGGTAAAACCGTAGTTTGGCACGCGCGGTAACAAAAATGTGGTATGGCACATTCGGTGACAAAAATGGGCTATGGCACGCTCGATGATAAAAACGTGGTATAGCACGTTCCTCTATAAATCAGCGAGATGACATTTGATACGCGCGACTCTCGATATTGAGTTTCGTGTGGCTCACGCGAGTGACTAATAAGTTCCGTCCTCTGAATAAAAATTCTAAATGCTACTTATCTGCATTTCCATATATCTAGTCAGACACTGTTGAGTACTGCATTGTCTGACTATATACATGTTCTTTCACTTACTATTTAGGTTTTACATTAATGTTGTAAAATATATCATTTGAATTCTTGTTTTAGTTTTAAGTCACACGTGTGCACTTATAGTCCCTATATTTGGATTTAACTTTGAACTTGTTACTTTTTAAATTGTTAAGATTATAAGTACATTTGCATAGGGTTGTGAGTCTATGAAACGTTTCATGGAAACATTCATAGTTTCATGAAACAATGAAACGTTTCGTGGGACCAAAGTTTCTGAAACGTTCGAAAGTTTCACAAACACGTATGCGCTTGCGCACTCATGTCAGGTTGAGGTTAGGTCATTTAATACAGTTAACGGAACCAAACTTACCACACGTTTAAAGCAGATTTAAACTTTCTTAGCGATCGTTCACATATTACGTAACATTAAAAGGGGAGGGGGTTCGTGTTTCGTTACGGTATGTTACGTGTGTTTGGGGGGTATTTTTGACCCGATTAAGTAACATTTTTAATTGCATGTCCTATTTAAAAAAAGCGATGTTAATAAATATCTCGAAAATATCGAACACATTGTGATCGAAAACGAGAAAATTTAAATTGTAAATAATTGTTTATTATTGGGAAATAATTCTGTTCTTAACATTTTGATGCCACACTGTAATTTGTAAACTTTTATACATTTTCAAAGAGATGAGAAAAATGAAATTACGGGCAAAAACTTATTTCAAAGAATTCGAAAGAAAATGTAGAAGCTTTTTAATGCTTTTGAAAGATTTGAGATTTTTTTTTTTTAACATTTCTGGGAAAATTTTACATGGTTGCGGTTTTATTTTAAAGGAATAATTTTAACTTTGGAAGATTTCAAAATGTGTGGAAAAGAATATGGAAGACTTCAAGACAATTTTTATTTTTCAGGATTTAAACAATTTTTAGGTAAACTGATTTTGGCAGGGTGTCAAGAGAATGAAAAAAATGTTCTTAAGATTCATGGGAAAATTTCAAATGATTTTTTAATGAATTCTAAGCGAAAATTGAAAAACATTACAAAATATTTTAAATTATTACCTAAAATTTTTAAAAAGAGTGTAAAAGATTATAAAGAAAAATTTTGCTATTTTTGCCATTTTAGATCATTTTAGAAAAAATCTGAGTAAGTTTAAGAGATATTTAGAAGTTTTGAAACGACACAAAAAGAATTAAAAATATAGATATTTTAAAAATTTTGTAAGGTTTCAAGAAAATGAAAAAAATTTATTAGGTTTCTAAGAAAAATTAAAATGATTTTTTATTTTGAAAAATTAATTTAAAGAGAATGTATAAAAAGATTTCAAAACATTTCAGAAGATTTTTAAAATTGTCGAAGAAGAATCTGAAATATTTTAAGACAATTTTTTTAATTTTGCAGAATTTAAAAGAAATTCAGAAAAAATTTGAATAATTTTAAAAGATTAGAAGGTTTAGAAATTCTGAAATGATTTTTAAACAAAATTTTTCTAAGATTCTTGAGAAAATTTTAAATGATTTTTTATTTCGAAAAAAAACTAAAAAAATTTGAAAAAGATTTCAAAAGATTTCAAACATATTCTAAAATTTCGAAAAATAGTGTAGAATATTTTCAAGCAAAATGTTTCAATTTGGTAAGATTAAACAATATAAAAAATCGAGTAAATTCAAGAAATATTTATAAGATTTAAAGAGATTCAAAAATAATTTTAAACTTTTAAAGATTTTACAAAATGTAGATTTTAAAAATTTCAAACAAAAACTTCAGAATCTTCAAAAGAATTTTGAAAGATTTCAAGAGAATGAACAAATTTTCTTAAAATCTCTGGGAAAATTTCGAAATTTTAAGGCAATTTATTTACATTTTTAATGATTTTTCAAAATTATAAGAAAAAATCGAGCCAGTTAAGAATATTTTAAAGAATTTAAGAGGTTTTGAATAGATTAAAAATATTTTAAAACTTATAAACATTTCCAAAAATTTATCAGATAGTTTTTGATTTCTTCCAAACTTCTGAAAGTCCTAAATATCTTTTAAAGAAACTCGAATTTTTCCTAATATTTTGTGAGATCCTGTAAAATAAAAAAATGTCTTTAAAATCTTCTAGATTCTTTTTTGACACATCTGAAATATTCACAAATCTTTTTTAATTTTCTCAAGGATCTTATAAAAATTATATTTATATAAAATTAAAAACAAACTGATAATACTTCTTTTCTTGTCAGTAATTTCAATATTTGTATGACTAAAAAAAATATTTGAAAAGCATTTCGTGTCACATCAAAATATTGTTTTATTTATTTCTAGACAATACTTCATCTTAAAAAACCATTTTTTTTATTCAAAAAACGTATATTATGCTTTTAAACATAATACAAAAATTGTTACGTAACGGTGGTAAGGGGTGGTCCGAAGGAAATTTACGGTCTGTTACAAGGGGTCCGGGGGGGGGGAGTAAAAGGTCGAAAATAACGTTACGTAATATGTGAAGGCTCCCTTATGCAAATATGTATTTCTATATGAAATATTTATTTAAAATATTGAGAGTTATAGCACTGATGAAAATTAAAACATGTTTTTGAAAAAAAAAAACAATTTATAAAAATAGGCCTAATAGTTTAATGAAATAGAAGAATGTTATTTTATTCATTTTCATTCGAAGTTTATACATTTTTAATGAAATCGTTTTAAATATGAAACATTCTAAAAACTAAATATGGATTAAATACGAAATTTATTTTAATTTTATTGAAATCAATTTTCAAATTTTTAAAATGAAATATTTGAAAAATTACATTTTATTAATAATTAACACGTGATTTATTTATTTAAATTAGTTGAAACGATTTGCTTTGAAACACAAAGGATACTATTAAATGTTTATATTTAATACTTAATAGTATTTTTTCATATTTTTAATTTTCCCGCCCTAATGTTTGAAACTTTGGAAACTTTGAAACGTTTCCAAAGTTTCATGAAACTTTTCATTTGGTCAAAGTTTCATGAAACTTTACAACCCTACATTTGTATGATAATGGATATAATTATAATTACCTCATAGCGGTAGAGTCTGCAATTACAGTCTCTCAGTGATCGAGCATATGCTAACTTATCGGTATTCTCTGAGTTCTTATCCCTTCATGGCAATTCGTTAAGTATCTTGTGGTTTCTATCTTACCGACCGTAGTGTAGTTACCATACTTAGGTTCCAACTCAGAGAAGATGGGTAATGCTATTTCTTGTAGTTGATGAAGTTAGCCTGAAAGATGTGGGGTAAGGTAGGTTGCGCCTAATTGGGCATTACAACAAATTTGGGAAATTTCGGGATGTAACAATAATTGAAAAAAGTGCGCATTAAAAAAAAAAACAATTTTATTATTAAACATTTTATTGCAACATGTGTCGTTTTTCCATATATTTTATTGGTTTAGTTTTAATGTTATTTTTTACGATTTCAACCAAAAATACGCATCCTAGCGTAAAGTGGTTCTAAGAAAAATTTTATAACAAAAGTTTTCAACAAATTTGTTGATCATTCTTGGTTGAACAACTTTTATCTATTAATTTTTTTTCGTCTCTTGTATGTTTTTTCCAAAAATTTAATTTATTTTACTCTTAATACTATTTTTTACGATTAAAACAAAAACTACTACTACTAACAAATTATTAGATCTGGTTTAAATGCACACTTTTTGTATCTTCATCTTTTTACGTATCTTGCGTCGTTTTTCCAAAGATTTAATTTTTCTATTTTTCATACTATTTTTACGAATAAAACAAAAAATACGCATCCTATCAAAAAGTGATCCATAAGAAACTTGTGGATCTTTTTTATATGCACAATTTTTATTTCTTCATTTTTTTGATATCTTGCATAGTTTGACCGCAAAATGAAATTTATTATTTTTTATTATTTTGTTGTGCAATCAAAATTTGAATTTTTGATTTGTCAAAAAACTCAAAAAGTTGTTATGACAATATTATAGGGTTTTCAAAAAGCAACGTTTTTTTAAATTGACTTTTTTTCATATCGTGCGTTTTTTTGGCTTAAAATGTTAATTTCCGTTTGTTTTTTGGAATTTTGAAAATGCTATAACTCCATTAATTTTTTGTTATCTGAAAAAGTCATTGGGATAAAGTGTTCGTCCTTTTGAGTACTACTAATAACCGTACATAGAATTTTTAAATATTGAAAAAAAGTGGAAGCAAACATTTTCAAAATGTGCGCACTTTTTGAATTTTCATCCGAAATGGCTGGCTAACGAACTTGACCTTCATTTTAGGATACTTGAAGAGCATACCTTGTCCCCTGAGATGTTATAATTAATTAATTATTTGTTTGAGGTCTTTTTAATCTTTATATATGTATATTATCATCGACAAGACGTATTTTCTTCAGGGTTGTAGGGGGGGGGGCTGATATTAAAATATTTTCAATTCCAAGTTTTTCTTTTACGCTTTGCAATAAACTTCTTGTTGTAATTCAAAATAAAACTTTTTTAAGTCATTTAAAGACCTAGTCCTCCCACCTACTCCTAATTATTTCTTTTTTTTTGTCTCTGTGTAAGATAGCTTTTTTGTTTAAATTAATTTTTTTTAAACATTGGGAAAAGAGCGAAAATAATTCTCTTAAAACAACACAATATTATTTAAAAAATGATTCTTGTTGAGGTTCACTTATTATTTGTACGAAACTAAAAAGTCGAACAAAACTAAACATTTCAGAAAAAAAACTTTCTAGCATTAATCTAAGAGAAGTTAGTTATAAAAAATAATGAATTGTTTAAATAAGCATGTTCGTTAACTTGCATTAATTATTACCTCGCTAAGTGAAAAGTGGACAAAAAGTTCACACTTTCGGAAAAAACCGCAACTCTCTAGCATTAATATAGATGAAGATAGTTATAAACAAAAATAAGTTGTTTAAACATTTATTTTTTCTAAATTTAATTAATCATTAAGTCATTCCGAATGAAAGATAAAAAAATAGTTAATAATTTCCGAAAAAACCGCAAATTTCTAACATTAATCAAAGAGAATATATAATAAAGTGTTCAAACAATTATTTTTGTTAACTTGAATTAATGATCACTTCACTCTAATTGAAAATTGGACCAAAAGTCAAAACTTTCAGAAGAGAACCGCAACTATCCAGCATTAATATAGAAGAAGATAGCTATAAACAATAATAATTTGGTTAAACAATTATTTTTGCTAAATTGAGATCAATAATATCTTAGTCCAAGTGGAAAGTGGACAAAAAGTTGCATATTTGAGAAAAAACCGCAATTTCTGGCATTATTCAAAGAGAATATTAATATATTCTTATATAGAATAATATTATTCTTTGGAATTCTTTTAAATAAATCTCAAAAAATTTATAATTTCTTTCAATTCACCTTTACTTTTTAGAACTCACTAGGAACGCTATGGAATCCTTTAGAATTCACCCTGAATTTACTATAAATTCTTTGAAATCACAAATGAAACTTTAGGTATATACTAATAAATTCTTTGGGATTCTTCGGATTTAATCTGAAAATATTTACAATTCCTTTCAATTCTTAGGAATTTACTTCAAATTATTTGAATTTATTGATTTATTTGGAATTCACCTTCAATTTTTCGAAATTGTTAGAATAAACTAGAAATGATTTGGAATTCCTAAGAATTTACTTTAAATTTTTTAAAATTTACTATGAATTCGTTGGAATTTAAAATTGAATATTAGGAACTCAGCTTGAATTATTTGTATTCACTAATAAAACTTTATAATTCACTATAAGTATATAAATTATAAATATAGTAAATTCACAAATTAATATTGATGATTCACCTTGAATAAACTGGTATTCACAAATAAAACTTTAGAATATACTATGAATTCTGTTGAATTGACAATGAACTCTTCGGAATTCACAAAAAATTCATTGGCATTCTTTAGGAATTCTTTAAACACACCATAAATTCTTTGGCATTCTTCGTACCTAATCTAAAAAAAATATTCAGACTTCTTTCTAATTTTATAAAGTCCTTGGATTTCACCTTATGTTATTTGAATTCATTGGTCTGTTTGGAATTCACTTTCAGTCTTTTCTAAGTCTTTCTTGAATTCAACTTGAGCATGTAAGCATTTCTTTTTATTTGTATTGGCTTATTTAAAAGGAGGTTTAATATTCGAGGTGTTTAGACACACCGACAATATATGTGCTACGTTCACCGAATTTCGGTGAACCTGGGCACAACCTTAATTTTTAGAAAAGTTTCCCATAATATTTTCTTCCAGAGGCCATCATTTTATTGATCTTGTCTATAACTAAAGAATTTTTTTCCAACGCCGTCGACAAAATGCAATTTTATCCACTCCTCGGCATGTTAAATCTCGCTTTTCTCCACGTTCTTGGAAAAAAATATAGTCCTCAGCTAGTACAGAAGAGCTTTTTTAAGGAATGTGAAGTTTGCAACGCGTTTCCATAAAAGAGTAAAGCTGGTGTAGTGCTAGGATTGATGTACATACAAAGTATATTCCATGGGTTTTCATTGATTCAGGACAATCAATTTTTATCATTTTCTTGAAGTTTTATGCATTAATTTTAAATTTTTTGAAATTGTTTGGAACTCACTAGAAATTCTTTGTGATTCACCACGAATTCATTTGAATTCTTTGAGAAATCTGTGCAGTTCATCATAAATTCTTTGCCATTCTTCTTCGAAAGAAATGTGAAAACATTGTTGTTCTTTTAAAACTTGAAAGATGGTCTACGTGACAAATTGTCGCTTTTATGGTGTTTACGAAAACGAGCTTGCTAACCCTAAAGATGACTCATGCCTGTCAACACTATTTTCTCTTTTCGCCAAAGTATTTTCGAAAGGGCCGGAAAATTACATAAAAGCACGGTGCCGGTACGTGATCACGCTTGGACAGAGCCCCTCTCTCTCTTTATAACTCACTGGTCTCGCAAAAAAGCCGAGGATTTCCACTCGAGCCGGGAGTCGCCTGCGAGCGGAGTGTAGAACCAATAGAGTCAGTTTCTTGCGAGAGTTGCTTGCGAATAGTCACCGAGGGTAGCTGTTTCCTTCCTTGTGTTTCTTCGACCAGTGACAGGCGTCTCTTCTTACGATCCTAACATCCTTTGAGCTCCCAGCAAACAAGTAAATCCTTTACCTTCCTTCCTTTCCATATTATTTTAAATTTCCATCCATCGGGAACCGGTCTCGGTTTTCAATCTCCCCCACCCTGCACATATGGTAGGCCACTCCTCTCCCTAGTAGTAGCACGTTTTCAATTTCGCTGTGCTCATGGGGCACTGCACCCCCCCCCCCCCCCGGAGGGCTCCCCGAGCCTTCCTTCGGGGCGTTTCCCCCCCAACCCCGGCTATAGGGGCCCCCCCCCCCCCCGCTACATATGATAGGACAACCCCTCCCCCATCGTGACACATATAAATATTTAGAATTGTTTTCAATTCTTTACAATTATCGGAAATCGCATTATATTATTCAACATAATTCTTTGGAATTTACAATTTGATCTTAGGAATTGCCTTCAACTCTTTGAAATTCTTTAGAATTCACCGAAAATTCATTGAAATTCTTTAAGAG
This sequence comes from Andricus curvator, assembly GCA_932195095.1. Lineage (NCBI taxonomy): Eukaryota > Metazoa > Arthropoda > Insecta > Hymenoptera > Cynipidae > Andricus > Andricus curvator. Next base: position 387,158 of record CAKNYM010051923.1, on the reverse strand, counting down.
TTTTATGGCATTGTTTAAAGTTCATGATAAATTCTTTGGCATTATTAAAAATTAATCTACAAATACTTATATTTCATTTCAATTCTTTAGAGCACTAGGAATTCAACCTAAATTATTGTAATTCATTGCTTTATTTGGAACTCACATTCAATTTTTTTGAATTTTCTTTACGTTTTTAGTATTTACGTTGAATTCTTCGGATTTTTTTTAGAATTTACTAGACATTCTATGAAATTCACTTTAAATTCTTATTCTTTATATTTCTTTAGAATACATTAAGTATTCTAAAGAATTTACCATGAATTCTTGGGAATCACAAATAAAACTCGAGAAATCACCATGAATTTATTAGAATTGACAATCAACTCTTCGGAAATCAACACAAATTTATTGAAATTTTTTGGAATTCATCACTGTTTAAGGCGTGAAATTTATAACACACAATCAAACGGTACATAGTTAAATTATTGTGAGGATTAGGAAGCTCTAACAGCCGAGAAGCTTCTTCACACAATGAAGCACTGACACTTTCATAATACAAGTGCATTTATTATAATAATTATGCAAATTACTTCATACACTATATTGGATGATTTCACTCTGAATCTAAACGACCGGTCGGGAATATATTAGCATGTGCGATACGATTTCCTAAGCTTAATGTATAGAATTCCTGAAAATTTGCAGAGGGGCATGGCTGCGAGGCATACAGGTATCTCGATAATCCAAGAACCATGGTTAGTTCGAGATACCGTTAGGGGATTAGGGGGGGCTGGTATTTTTTGTTACAGGGACCCCAAGGCGGCGAAACCAAGGGCATGTATACTGACGAAGGGAGTTAGCGCTGTCCCGCTGCTTGAACTATGTTCGAGAGACCTGATGGTGATAGCCTTGGATCTCAAAGGGATAGGGAGGCTGGTTCTAGGATCAGCTTATTTTCCTTATGACAGCGACACTAATCCACCAGTGGAGGTATGTACACTGGTGGAGTATTGCAAGGTAAGAAGCATTCCTCTTCTGTTGGGGTGCGATGCTAATTCCCACCATACTTTGTGGGGTAGCACGGACGTCAACTCAAGAGGTAATGACCTACTGGAATATCTAATCACTACTGACTTGGATATTCTTAATACGGGGAACACTCCGACGCGACGTTCCGTAATTCGGTCAGGGAAGAAGTCATTGACATCACTCTCTGCACCAGTAGTTTTAGGGATTGTATCAAGAAGTGGAAGGTTTCAGACGAACCCTCTCTCTCAGATCACTCACAAATAGAGTTCGTGTTGGAATCCGTTGTACCCGCTGGCCCCAAATGGGTCAGAAATCCAAGAAGAACGGACTGGGATCAGTTTTCCACGGAACTAAGATGTGCACTTTCAGAGGTTCCCAGGTCAATTCGAGACGTGGACACCCTGGAGATGGCAGCCAAAACTTTCACGGAAGCCATCAAAGCTACTTATGAAAGCAATTGTCGACCTACAAGAGTCCGAAAGGCCGGGGAGACACACTGGTGGAATGGGAAACTCGAAGAGCTTCGCAGGGTAACCAGAGAGAGGTTCAGACGTGCCAGTACTGGCAAAACGAAGGAACTATGGACGTCATTCACAACGATGAGGGACGAATACAGAGGTGCAATACGTAAGGCAAAGCAGGAGAGCTGGACCAACTTTTGCACAGACATCGAGAAGGGAGCTGAGGCGGCTAGACTGGACAGGCTGCTTTCTCGAAATCCAGACGCTATTCTCGGCACTCTGAAATTGCCCGGAGGGGGATACTCAGAGTCGGACGGGGATACCTTGGCCCATCTGATCAGGGCACATTTTCCAGGCTTTTCAAGGGCTGGAGAAGGGGGGAGGGAGACTCAGAGGCAGGCAAAGTCACCTGTGGCCCAACTGGGCCCCAAACGACGGCTGGCCAACGAGATCGTCACCCCTGCCAGGGTCAGGTGGGCCCTGAAATCCTTTAGTCCTTACAAGTCTCCTGGCCCGGATGGCATATATCCGGCCCTCTTACAGAGGGCCGGAGAGTTCATCATAGGGCCGCTTGTGAGACTTGCTAGGGCTAGTTTGACGTTGGGATATGTCCCGACGGCTTGGAGGGGTACGAGAGTAGTCTTCATTCCGAAGGCAGGTCGGATCGGTTATACTTTACCCAAGGATTTCCGGCCCATCAGCCTAACTTCTTTCCTATTAAAAACAGTGGAAAGACTTGTGGATAGATATATCCGCGATAAGGTCTTGTCAAGCAGACCGCTCCATAAGGAGCAACACGCCTATAGGGCTGGTCACTCGACGGAGACGGCCCTAATCGGAGCAGTGAACCTAATTGAAGGTCAACTGAAGGAGAAAGGCCTTGCGGTTGGAACCTTTATGGACATCGAAGGAGCCTTCAATAACACCTCTGGAGAGGTGATCAGGGCGGCCATGATTGCACATGGTGTGCCTACGGCAGTCGTGGAATGGACGTGCCACATGTTGGCCAACAGGAATCTAACCACGACTAAGGGTGATGTCACTCTAAGTGGAACCATTGACTCGGGATGTCCGCAGGGGGGAGTTTTATCTCCCTTGCTGTGGTGCCTGGTAGTGGATGAATTGCTTCATCTACTCTCGAGTCAGGGTTTTCACGTCATAGGCTATGCGGACGATATATTAGTTATCGTGCGCGGTCAGCATCTGGATGTGCTCTTCGGAGTAATGCAGCAAGCACTGATGATAGTAGACTCATGGTGCAAGAAAACTGGATTATCGGTTAATCCTAGTAAGACAGATGCGGTTGTTTTCACCAGAAGGTACAAGTGGGGAACTACGAGTACATTGAAACTTGGAGGACAACAGCTGGAAATCAAAGAACGAGCCAAATATCTAGGAGTAATTCTGGATAAGAAGCTGTCATGGAATGAGCACCTGGAAAACAAGTGCAAGAAGCTAGTAGCGACCCTATGGCTCTGTAGGAGAGCCATAGGGAAAAGCTGGGGCCTGAAACCGGAGACACTTATGTGGATTTACACAGCGATCTTGCGACCCAGATTAACCTATGCGGCGGTAGTCTGGTGGAGCAGGGTCGAGCTGTCCACTGTGAAGTCTCGACTGGAAAGGATCAGGGGACTGATCTTGAGAGGCGTCACTGGAGCCTCGAAGTCGACACCCACGATGGCACTGGGGGCACTAATAGGTTTAGAGCCCCTCCATCTTACCATCAAGGCCGTGGCTGCGAAGGCGGCCTGGAGGCTAAATTTGGTAAATGACAGAAGGATCTCGACAGCAGTGAAGATCCCATTCGAGATTGCGAGAAGGCCGACCTTGAACATGCCCAGGGACAAAATGGTCACTCGCCACCTCTTCGACAAGAAGTATCGAGTTAGCCTATCCACGAAGGAGGAATGGGTTAACGGCGACGCATACCTGCCCTGTGATGGAGACAACTGGTTTACAGATGGCTCCAGGAACGAGGAGAAGGCAGGAGCCGGCATATATCGTAGAAGGAATGGAATGGGCTTCACAATTGAGATGGGGTCCTACGCCACAGTTCTACAATCTGAGACTATGGCCATACTCCAGTGTGCCTATAAGGCAAGGGAGTACGGTAATAAAAGGAACATCCGTATTTGCTCAGACAGCAGGGCTGCTATACTGGCCTTGAATGGAACAACGACTACGTCGCTATTAGTACTGGAATGCTTTGAAGCACTAAATACGTTAGCGACCGAAAACCGAGTCACTCTGCTATGGATCCCTGGACACAGTGGTATCAAGGGCAATGAGATATCGGATAGGCTAGCCAAGCTAGCAGCAGGAACAAATTTTACTGGACCCGAGCCAGTGGTAGGTATTTCCAGCAGGTTAGTCACTGAAGTAATTAACAGTTGGCTGACTGAGGAACATCAGAATGAGTGGGACCTGGTTTCTGGTTGCAGACAGGCCAAAACACTCTTGGGCTCAAAGCTTAACTCCAACCGAGCTAGGGAAATACTCAAGCTCGGGAGGAATGAAATTAAAGTCCTAACAGAACTATTCGTAGGACATGGGAAGTTAGGATATCACAGACACAAGATTGGGCTTGCAGAAAGTCCCCTCTGTCGTCTGTGCGGAAAGCATAATGAGACATCTACTCACATCCTTTGTCACTGCCCTGCTATTGCGGGGAAACGTCTAACACTCACAGGTAATTATTTTATCAGTGAGTTGGAGATATCGGCCAATAGCGTGGCTGCGGTCCTCTCCCTATGGAGAGGGCTATGGGGTCATGCTTAGGCTTACAAGGGGACGCAACGGGATTACCCAAGCGTCAGGGGCTGCTAAGGTCTCAACCCAGAACTTCCTTCCTTCTCTTTTTTTTCTTTCTTTCATCTTTTTTTTTATTAGCATCAAATCACAATATGAAAGCATGCACAATATTTACCAACGTTTCGGTGCTCATACACCACCCTTATCAAGATAAGAAAAATTAGAGCAGGTGGGAAGAGCGACGAAACAACGACGCTATCTCCTCGATACCTGAGATCCAATTTTGGGTCAAAAGGCAAATCCGTTATAAACAAACAAGAAATAAGAGAAAGTCAAGACTCATGAAAACCTATTGCTAAATGTAATTAATCATACTAGAATAACTTTTGTTTAATCTATCCAGATCAGTTTTCAAATTAATAAACAACTTATTTTGTTTTTTAATATAAAGCATTTCCATGAATTCTCTCTTCCTCTCATTACTTTCACCATGTAAAATTTCAACATTATCCCAGTCAAACTCATGGTCCACATCAACAAACCCTCTTGTATGTCTAGCAAGAACACTCTTATAAGAACGTCCTAAACAAACATCACTTTTGTGTCCCTCCACCCTAGTATTAAGGAGTCTGCCAGTCTGTCCCACATAAGTCATCTTACAGATCTTGCAAGTGATCTTGTGAACAACACCACCTTTTTCAAATTCATCTAATGGATCTTCACAAAAAGTTATTATTGAATCCATTTTAAATGGTATACCGAAAATAGTATGAATATTAAATTTCTTCTACATAAATTCAATAGTTTTCGAAATTTGACCAAAAAAAGGAAGAACAAAAGTCAGGATGGTAATATTACCAATTGGTATAGGAAGAGTACATATTCAGGTAGAAATTTAAATTTCTTTCCGGCTCATCCTTTTCAAAACAAAATTGCAGTAATCAAAAACTTAGTTGACAGAGCTCTAGGTTTGTCCCACATTTCATTTCACAAAGAGAATTTGAATATTGTTAGGAATATCCTTTTTCTTAATCATTACCACAAAAGTTAATTGAGCAACATATCACGATTATAATTCAACAAATCAAGAACAAACAAAGTAACATTTTAGCTACAGATAATCAGAAGGAATTGAGAAAATATAGTTCTTTCAATACTTTTGTTCTTCCTTTTTTTGGTCAATTTCGAAAACTATTGAAATTATGTTGAAGAAATTTAATATTCATACTATTTTCCGTATACCATTTGGATTGGATTTACTAATAACTTTTTGTAAAGATCCTTCAGATAAATTTGAAAAAGGTGGTGTTGTTTACAAGATCACTTGTAAGATCTGTAAGATGACTTATGTGGGACAGACTGGCAGATTTCTTAATACGAGGGTAGAGGAACACAAAAGTATTGTTCGTTTGGGACGTTGTTATAAGAGTGTTTGTTGATGTTGACCATGAGTTTGACTGGGATAATGTTAAAATTTTACATAGTGAAAGTAATGAGAGAAAGAGAGAAGGAGAGAATTCATGGAAATGCTTTATATTAAAAAACAAAATAACTTGTCTATTAATTTGAAAACTTATTTGGATAGATTAAACAAAAGTTATTCTAGTATGATAAATTACATTTAGCAATAGGTTTTCATGAGTCTTGACTTTCTCTTATTTCTTGTTTGTTTATAACGGATTTGCCTTTTGACCCTCAGTTGGATCTCAGATATCGAGGAGATAGCGTCGTTGTTTCGTCGCTGTTCCCACCTGCTCTAATTTTTCTTACCTTGATAAGGGTGCTGTATGAGCACCGAAACGTTGGTAAATATTGTGCATGCTTTCATATTGTGATTTGATAATAATAAAAAGAAAAAAGACGAAAAAAAGAAAAAAAAAAAAGAGAAGAAAGGGGATGTGGTTGGTTGCCTTCTCATTTTTTTCCCCTTTTTTATTTTCGTCCAAAGAAACAAATTTTTGTTTTGTTTTTAGGAATTGTAAGAGGAGCATTTTGTGGTGGTTATCCAAATTTGATCGTTAGATTCTTGTTTAATTTTTAGAAATTCTATACATTAACTTGAGTATTGGACGTTAAATGGGATTTTGAATTTGATTTTCATCTAATTTAAAATTCTTAAATTTCGATTCCCTAAGAGCTCAATTTGTGTCTTGTTTACTGTCGACATTTTCAACCAACTAGAAAAATTGTTCCACGAAACGGTGGGTGACGCAAATCTTATAATCAAGTCAACTGAGCAATTAGTATATCGAATTTTACATTTTTGATGTAATTTGAAATGTAGCAATTTACACTATGCGCGTAAACAGTCACACATTTTTTCGAATTCTTTGAGATTATTCTCAAAATGTTAATAATTCCTTTCAATTCTTTAATGTCATTCCCTTGAATTCTTTAAGAATTTTATTGAAATCTTTTGAGTTCACCTTACTTTTAATTGATTTATTTGTTTGGAATTCACCATCAATTTTTTTCAGTTCTCTTTGAATATACCTTGAATTCTATAGAAGTTTTCAGTATTCTCTAGAAATTGTATGGAATTCATTATGAATTGTTTGGAATTTACAATTAAATTTGAGGAATTAACCTTGACTTTACTAAAAATTCTAATAGTTTACTATGAATTCTTAGGAATCACAAATAAAACTTTAAAAGTCACTATGCATTCATTGGAATGCACTATAGCCTATTCGGAATTCACCATAAATTTATTTAAGTTCTTTAGAATTCTTCGAAAATAATCTAAAAATATTTATAATTTCTTTCAGTTCTTTAATGTCGATGGAATTCACTTCAAAATATATGAATTCATTGACCTGGAGATCCTTGAAATTCTTCAGAATTCACTGTAAATCCTATGTGATTCAACATGAATTCTTTGAATTTACAATGAGATCTTCAGGACTCACTTTTAATTTTTTGGAATTCTTTACACCTCACAAGAATTTTAGTGGAATGGACTCTAAATTCTATGGAATTGTATATAGGAATTCTATGAAATTCTATGTATGTAGGGATTCTATGGTATGTAGGAATTCTATGGAATTGACAATTCAATCTTTAGAATTCACTCTAAGTTTCCGTAAATTTCAGAAATTTGTAACATTGTCCAAATTAAAAAAATTATCAAAATTTCTAAACATTTTATTTATTTTATAAATATACCATAATCATCCGGAATTTAAAAAAAATCGTAATTTAAGAAACGTTTAAAAATGTCCTAAATTCATATTCAAATAAAAATAAAGTTTCCGAAATTCCTCCATATGAGCAGAAATGATGTCTGTGTTACAAAAAACATCTGAAATAATGCATTTGCTATAAAAAATATTTTTATTTATTGCTTTTTACGGACTCCATTATTGTAGTCTCCTTTTTTCTGTTATTCATTACGTTCATTGTTCCTTATTCCTTCATTTTTAATAAAAGTGTGAAGACGGAGAATGCTCTCTGGATGCACTGAAAAATAATTAATTTTTTTTTATTTGAAAAATAATTAGTATTATCTATCATTTCTTTAATTATTTTATCCAATTCAAACATTAAAATCTAGCTTAAAAATTCAGGAAAAAAAAAGTTTGAGAATTTTCTTACCACGCTGAATGTTTGCAACGAGAGTACAAAAACACCACCGGCTTGAAAACAACATGGACGAGAACTTCTAACCATTAACAATATAAAAAGTTTTTGGGTTTTTATTGGCATCCGGTACCACTGCGAATTATAACTGAAAACAAGAATTTTTTATAAATATGATCATAGACTCGAACATTTTTCAAAAATTCTGTAGAATTTTACTGAAAATTTAAAGTAAGAATTCGAAAAGAAAAATTTCTTACAGCGAGTTGACAATATTTTCACTGGCGTCTATTATTTTCTGACCTGGCCAGCAGGTGTAGAACATGATGACTATTTGGCTCACTACGTACGGAAAAAATTGCAGAAATTCATCTAGTATTCCTAATTTTAAAATAGTCTAGAAAAAAAAGTGGTGTAATTATTCATAGAATAGGCAGTTGGTTATCTGAAAAAAGAAAACTTTAATTTGTAAATTAAATATTCTGGAAATGCATAAAAAGGGTTATGGCCTAATGGTATAATAATTATAAAAATAATAATAAAATTTTTCCTATGGTGTATAAAGTTACAGGAAATTTTTCTTAGTACAGTTTCTAAACTTAAACAACAATAAAAAATTGGGAATAACAAAAATATATTTTATTCATTATTTTGAAGTGATAACTTGTTATGGAAGGGGAAATACGGGTAACGCTTCGCGGGTAACGCTTCCTCTCCTCTATCTCTTCTTCGTTTCTCCCACTGACTGACTCTTTCAAACCCTCTCTATCTCTTCGTCGCTCCCCCCTCCCACCCTCTCTCTCTCTCCCCTCTCTCTCTCTCCCACACACACACACACTCAGTGAAAAGGTTGTATGTTTTTCTTTTATATTGAAATAGTTCAAAGAAAAACCACTTCAATTTACATCACATGAAGTTATTACTTCTGCCTGGCGTCCCTCGACGGCTCACGTATTTTTTTAACAAAAAACTTATTTTGTACCTTATGAAGTGTTTCAAAAGCGTGAATTTGATAATTTTTGGTAAATTATTTTCATGTTTTTTCTTAGGTTTAAACTATCAAGAGATTTCCACGTTGACATAACTACAGTTTAAAAAAAAATTAAATGAACTAAATTGTAAAAAAATGTTTTTTTCCACATTGTCAGACGAATTTTAATATTCTTCTACAAATTTCTTGTTATTTCTGATTTTTTTATTGTTGTTGACTACTAATTTCATAAATTTTTTCAATATTGATTTTTTCACAACTCTAATTTTTCAAATAATTTCAGTATTTTCACTCTGCCTTTAATAGGTAGCTCTAAAAATATATAATTTATTTATCTCTAAAGAAGCTTGCCTATTTGGGAAAAATTAAAATGTAAGTAATCCAGATACAATAGGATTTCTGTTTTCTAACCTTCAATTTTATATTTCTCAGATTACAATTTATCATAATAATTTTTAATATGAACAAAATTTAATTACCACGTATCCAGTTATGCTTATCCAAATCATACTTAGTCCAACTTGAAAAAATAAAGAAGCTGAGTAAGCTGCGTCAAGATTTTCCACATATCTTTTATGATAAATAAAATTAAGAATATTTCATCCGTTGGCCCTAACGTATACTACGGCCACAGTGAGGCAAAAAAGTTTCTCTTGACAAATCAATTTTTAGCCCGTACTAATTGTTCGATTTGGATGTTCATTTTAAATGGAAGTTTTTTTAATTTTAAAAAGATTTGTGTGCTTGGATTTTGTATAAATTTTTTTAAATTTTTTATTAAGCAATAAAGCTGACGTTTTTTTAACTTTTCAGAAGTACCATTTTTTTTAAGATTTTCAGATTGATCAAAAATATTCTATGTCTGGACTAAAGCTATCTAGAAATAATTTCTAGTGGGTTAGATTAATTTTGATATACAACTGAAGAGAAATTAATGCCTTTCTAAACATTATTTGCTAAGATAATTGGCAAAATCACAAGAATTAATAATTATTTAAACATTTTCCATGAACAAATTTACTCTAGACAAAATTCAAGACGAGTCTATATCTGAGATGATGACATCTGATGAAAAATAAATGAGGGGTGGAAAGGAGATTTGGGGAAAGTGGATGGGAGGAGGAGATTAGAATGGCCTAATAGCTTACGAAACTCTTTTTTGTGGACGCATGTCGTGTACTTTAAATTATTTTTGTTACAAAATCAACTAAAAATATCTTTTCAATGACTAAGTTGCTATGAAAATTTGCAAATTTACAAGAATTATAAATTATTAAAACAATTTTCCTAAAAAAATTCAATGTTTGGATATTTTTCAACGAATAGACTCCATTTTTTAGGAAATCGCCTTAAAATGTCTTTCCGATGACTCTTCGCTATTATAATTTGAAAATTTATGAGAATCATGAATTATTTAAGCAACTTTCATTAAGGAACTCAGAGTTTGGCTTGTGAATTTGCGAATTTGCGAAAATTACTAAAAAAAAAAAAAATTTGCGAAATGAATCATAGCAAAGAATGATCGGAATGATTTTCTTTGTTGATTCCGTAAAGAAGATTTATCCTAATCCTTGAAAAATATCCAAACTGTACATGTTTTTACAAAAATTGTTCAAATAAATTGTAAATAGCATCTATTTTCAATTAATCATAATGAAACATACATTTCTCGTGTCATTTATACAAAAATTCTTGATTTCAATGTGCTAAACAGTGCCAATCCCGAAAAATAAATTTTCTTCATTAATTTCTTCATAACATGGTAAACTATGTTTTTAAAATTATTTTTCCTCACTGAAAATTATTTATAGATAGAGAATTATAGAATTATAGAGAAAATTTTTTTGCCCCACTCTGATTGGCGGAACTTCCAGGAATATTTTTTGAGCTGTTGCTGATGTGACATTCGCAGTTTGAAAAATTTTGACGTGATACCTAACTAGACGCAATCCAACTTACTTTGGGAAACCAAGTATTATTTGCTAATATATGAACAGGCGCATTAGCGGGATTCACTCTTTAAATCCGAATTAGTAGAAATTTTACCAATGCAATTAGTAGCATGGTGTCTGACTGCTAAATTAGTAATTTTATCACTCTCTACTAAAGGAAATGGTAAGATTTATGTTACTAAATGAACTAGCAAGCGTATTCTACTAATCTGTTCAGTAGTACTAACTTACTGATTCATTAAGTAGCAGTGAATTGATAGGGAAACAATTCATTAATTTTTCAAATACTTTTTGCTGGTTTTTGAGTTTCAATTAAGGAAGTTTAATGTGTCCTCAATTCATATTCTAAGTTTATATTGTCATACTGATAATAATTGTGCATACACATTTTAGGAAAGCAAAACAGCGTTCTTACAAATTGAATTATTAAAATTAATATAATTTTACGAAATCGTCAATTTTAATAAAATAAAATTTTTCTCATTACAATATTAATCATTTGCAAAAAGTAAAAAAGAAATCGTTTTCTCATAAAAATCATTGTAAAAATAATATGACAAAAACTAATATATAATTTTTCAAGAAAAGAGATATGAATTTTAAATTGTTGAATCAAATGGCACTATTAGTTTTTACGTATCTCAAATTTTCAAACAATTTCAAAATTAGATTCTTTTTCACAAAAATGTGCGATGGAAGTTTAGAGAATTTTAGAGTCAATAAATTGTGTTTCGAAAAAAGTGGCACTATCATGGTTTTGTGAAAAAACCCTTTAAGTATAAGCTCAAAATTTCGAATATACTGCTGAAAGTAAATGTTGTCTCTCATATTATATAGCACAGGCCTATGCATGATGCTGCTACTTCTGACTTCAATTTATTGCAAGTTAAATGATTATTGTCACTAATATTATTATTTTTTGCATCTTTTTAGTTTCTCTAACGTGGGTAAGTTTTAGTTCAATATTCAAGAATAAGTGAATAGTTTGAAGGAAACTGAGAAAGTGTCCTTAAAAAAGTTAGGTTAACTAAAATGTATTTTCCAAGAAATAAAACATCCTCGAGGCTTATAGAGTGCAGCAATTGGCAAACGTACTGCAGAATCACCAGACTTCACTTGATTCTAAGGAATATTCACGTGCTTTTTCTTGTGCATAAATTTAAAATAATATAAGCATTTTGAAAACCTACAATTGGAGGTAGGGGGACGTCTGGAAGATAATAAATAGGTTCAGGAAGCGTAGAGTAGGGATAAGCGAGAAGATAGGGAGTGAGGAGTGGAGGGAGTTTTTTAAAGAATCATTTCAGGGCTCAGATTCAAGGAAGAGAGATGATGGGAGTAGAAGAACGGGGGAGGCAGAGATGGAGGAGTTGAATGAAGAGGAGATAGAGAAACAGACAAGGAAGTTAAGAAGCTCAAAATCAGCACGGCTGGATGGGGTAGAGAAGGAAGCATGGCTGTTTAGTACACAAGAGGTTAGGGAGAGGCTGAAGGAGGTAGTGAAGAAAGTATGGAGGGGGGAGGGATTCCCACGAGGGTGGAGAGAAGGGTTAATAGTGCCTCTGTATAAGAAAGGAGATAGGGATAGGCAGGAAAATCATAGAGGGATTACGCAAATGAATACGGCGTATAAATTATACGCGATGGTGGTGGTGGAGAGGCTGCGGAAGGATATCGAGGGGAAAGGAATATTGCCCGAGACGCAGGCGGGCTTTAGGGCAGGTAGGAGTACTATCGACAATATCTACGTTCTGCAGCACGTGGTGGATAGAGAATTAGCGAAGAAGGGCTCGAGAGTGTACGCGTTTTTTGTGGATCTAAAAGGCGCGTTTCCGTCGGTGGATAGGGGGAGGTTGTGGGAGGCGATGGAGGATAGGGGAGTGGAGAGAGGCCTGATCGAGAGGGTAAGGGAGATATATGAAGAGACCAAAGATAAGGTAAGAGGAGGGCAGGGGATTTCGGAGGGATTCTGGATGGATAGGGGGTTAAGACAAGGGTGTCCGCTTAGCCCAACGCTTTTTGCGATTTTAATTGCGGATATGGAAAGTAAGCTGGAGGCCGGAGTGGTAGCAGGAGTCAGGATAGGAGGGGTTAGAATTTGATCGCTAGCGTATGCAGATGACATAGTGTTGTTGGCAAAAAGCGAGGAGGCCTTAAAGGAAATGATGAAGAGGTTGAGAAGATACCTGGATAAGAACAGGTTAGAACTGAATGCGGAAAAGTCCAAGGTTATGGTGTTCAGAAAAGGAGGGGGAAGGGATAAGGGAGGGGAGTGACAGTGGAAGGGAAAGGCGGTGCAGGAGGTGAAAGAGTTTGTGTACCTGGGCTTCTTGTTTCGGAGGAATGGCAGAGTGGATGGTGACATAAAAGAGAGAGTGAGGAGGGCAAATGTGGTGATGGGGCAGGTGTGGGGGTTGGGAAAGAAGTTATTTGCAGATGATTTTGGAAGAAGAATGAAATTGTTTGACTCACTAGTGATGAGTGTGCTATTGTATGGAGTAGAGGTGTGGGGGTGGAAGGAAAGCGAAGAGGTAAATAGGAAACAGGAGAGGTATGTGAAGTGGACACTGGGCCTGGCAAGGAACACGTCTAATTATATTGTCAGGAGGGAGACGGGGAGAACGAGTATAGGGATGCTAGCGGGGAGTCGGGCGTGTAAATATGAGGATACATTTTTGGAAGAGGGGGGAAGTAAGCTGGTTACGGAGTGTTGGTGGGAAAAGGAGAACAGGAGAGGGGGTGGGAAGATGGACGTTGAAAGAGAAAGGTATTTTAGAACGAATGGACTGCAGATGGATGAAGTGAGAAGGATGCATGAGGAAGGAAGGAAGATATATGAGATGGTTAAGAAAAACAGCATGGAGAGAGAGAAGACAGCAGGGAAAGAGAAAATAAGAGAGACAAGGTTCAATGGGAACTATGTGTGGATTATGCCAAGGGCGTGAGCGCAATATTTGTGTGAGAAAGTAGAGAAAGGAAGTCAGGAGCTTATAGCGAGGATGAGATGTGGGTGCATGGAGGGTTTTAATAGGTTCTGGCTCGCTAGGGAAAAGAGGATGTGTGAACTATGTGGGAAGGGGGAGGCAACAGTGGAGCACTGGTTGGAGGAGTGCGTAGAGTTGAAAAGGAGTGGGATAAGCATGGAGGTATTGATGCATGAAAGGGGGGACAAAAGGGCAGTAGCATGGGTGAAGGGAGTCTTGGGTAAGATGGAGAAGAAGAGAAGGAAGGAGGAAGAGGAATGGAGAAGGAAAGATTGTAAATAGAGGAGGAAGTAATATAAGTAAATGTAAATATTGTAAATAGTAGATAAGTATCAAGTGTTAGCCGCGGAGGCAGAGTTTGGTAATGCGAGGCAAAGCAAGAAAGTAGGGATATGCGTGCGAGGCGAGGCGAAACGAGGAAGGCAATGCGATAAGAGAGAGCGGCGTTAGAGATAAGGTGTGGAAGGATGTTAGTTTTAAGCATTAGTTTTAAGAAAATTCTGTAAAAAATGGAAGTGTAATCAAGTCAATTTTTTAAGGCCAGCAGGCTGAAGAATAAAAGTTTATCTATCTATATAATTTAATGTATCCTTCCTACCATTTTCACATTTCTTATACTTTTCCATGTATTTAATAATTAATTATTTGATTTCAATAAAATTCTCTTTATTGTGAAATCAGTTTTTAGATTTATTAAAAACTCCCCTTTAAATTGTTACTAGCAATACAGTTATCAATTCATTTAGTAGTAACATTACCAATTACTTTAGTAGATATATATTCACTAATTCATTTAGTCGGCTATTATTAACCATTGAATTAGTAGATTTTTACTAATTAGCAGTAAACGAGTCGGTACTATTTAAATTACTAGAAAACTACTACATACCAATATATATATAAGGACTCGGTGGATACTGGTAATTAATATAGCCTGAATGAAGATAATTAAACCATGTACAGATTTTGGAGATATAAAATAATTATGCAGGGTGTTCTAAAAGTATGGGAACAGCAAAATATCTTGGCAGTAACCATTTTCGGAGAATATGACCAACACAAAAGTTGTAGCATTTTTTACGCCCGATCTAATAGTGACCTTGACCTTGAACATGACCGTCACGGTCATGTCAAGGTCAAATTAAGTGTTGTAAATGGGAACCCCAATTTTTGACCCCGGGAACTGAGAGAGCGGCAAATTTTACGGCCAGATATGACCTTGAACAATCGAAAATTTGACCTCGGAAGGTCGTGGCAAAGTCAAACAACGTACAGCAGGATGACTCGACTAGCATGCATTTTTGAAGAAAATGTCCAACGCAAGAGTTGTAGCATTTTCGACCTCTGATAGATTGGTGACCTTGACCTTGACCATGACCTTCACGGTCATTCAATGTCAAATTAATTTTTTAAATGGGAATCCCTATTTTTGATCAAAAATAGGGGTTCCTATTAAAAAAAATCAATTAGACCTTGAAATGACCGTGAAGGTCAAGGTCAAGGTCACCATTCGATCGGGCGTCGAAAATGCTACAACTCTTGCCTTAAACATTTTCTTCAAAAATGCATGCCAGTCGTGTCAACCTGTTCTACGTTGTTTGACCTTGCCGTGACCTTCCAAGGTCAAAATTTTGATTATTGAAGGTCATATCTGGACGTAAAATTTCCCGCTCTCTCAGCTCCTGGGGTTAAAAATAGGGGTTCCTATTTTAAACAATCAATTTGACCTTGAAATGGCAGTGAGGGTCATGGTCAAGGTCAAGGTTACCATTCGATTGGGCGTCAAAAATGCTACAACTTTTTTGTTGGTCATATTCTCCGAAAATTGTTCCCTTCCAAGATATTTTGTGGTTCCCGTACTTTTAGAACACCCTGTATATAGGTAATTGTCAAATCGAAGGCAAACTTGAAGTCCCAGTAATATAACATTAACTCAGAATTTGGACTGCTTTTTTCTTTAATTTAATAAATACTTATTATCATCCTCTACAAGATGATTAGTTCTTTTGTTTTCATTTCTGTTCCTATTTACTTTAATTTAATATAAGAACACCCCAAACGTCATTACCGTACGGTTTCCCAACCTCACTGTGCACAAGGATAAACTGATTTTCTCCTTTTTTTTTAGACAGTAACCTGAAAAACGCTTAACGTATCAAGTTTGTAAACTTTAGATGAACATAAATTAAATTTTATGCACATTTTTCAACTTAAATAAGTAATATTGTAAAAACCTTAAAGTCTGTCCCTCGATTTTTCTCGTTTCAGATGTCGTAACCGTACGTCTTTTTTTCTAGTTCATTAAATTCATATTTGGCCTCCAATTGGCTCTTTAGACACAGAATTTTATTACCTTTGGTGCCATTATAAGAAAAAAATGTGCAAGTTTTAATTAAGTTAAAGCACTCAGCAACAGCTCACAAAACAGGCGTGAATATTATGTACGCCGGTAGTATACAACTATTTATAATTTTAATTATTATTGTAATAATATTAATAGTTCACACTGTAGACACTAAAAAAATGGTTTAGCTGCCCCAGCTAGACATTTAGAAAGATTTCGTCTTCTAAGAAAATAAAGCTGTGTTACCTAAATTTCTAGCTCTGTTACCTAAATATCTAGCTGTTTCAGCTACATTTTTCCTTCTAGAAATTACCTAGATAAATTAGCTAGACGATTTCTAGATGGCAAAATTAACTAAAACAGCTAGACATATAGGTAACGCAGCTAGAAATTTAAGTAACACACCTATATTTTCTTAGAAGACGAACACCAGCTAAACGTCTAGCTGGGACAGCTAAACCATTTTTTTCATTGAAGTATATTTCATTTCTTTTACCTGTTTATGAAATACTTACTTGATATTTCTTCGGTGTAGGAATATACATCCCAAAACTTTTTTTGTGAGACTTTCATCGTCTTCAAGAGAACGGCATTCTGACATTTCGGAATTATCATTTTTGTCCTTAAAGATATGCTCGAGTCGATACCTGCAAATTTATTGATTTTTATGGATAAAAAATATGATAGTTTCAGCCGAAAATTCCTGTACAGGAATCTCAGAGGATCCTGCACATGTTCTTCTGCACGAACCTGCACACAAACCTGTATAGGTAATCTTGACGGTTCCTGTGCAGGAATTTGGCGAAAGAAAATTTACATGATCCTACAAAGCAACCTGTATGCAAGCTAATCTTTGAATGATCCTTACAGGTTCCGCCACATAGTGAATTAAGGTGTGGGTTCATGTGCAGCATCTTGTTCAGGATCCTATACATGAACCTGCATACGAACTAATCCGGGAGGGTTCGCTAGTTACTTGCTTCTCTCGATAGTGAGTTGGATCTTCAAGGGAGTGAAAGGAAGGCAACTTTATAGCTGTGAGCGACATGAGTTTTCGCGATAGCCTTATGTAAAGGACCCTATACGTGTTTCTGTATAGGAACCCGCGCCTCAATTCACTTCGCAAAGGAACCTGTACAAGAACCTGTACAGGATCATTCAGAGGTTCCTTCGTCGATGCAGGTTCCCTCGCAGGATCATGTACAGTTTGCTTCGCGAAATGCCTGTACAGGAACCTTCAAGATTACCTGTACAGGTTTGTGTGCAGGTTCCTATGAAGGACCATGTGCAGGATTCTCTGAGGCTCCTGTACAGGAATTTTTAACTGGATTCCACGACTCGTCCTCACACCTGCTTGAGGACGAGATCATACGCACGATCTGGCCCTTGTGAACTCCCCGTGAGACGGCAGACAGTTCCCCACCACCAGCGCTCTGTTACCCCTCTAGTCTTTTCCTTACTCGGCAAACCCTATTTCCATAAGGCAGTTGATTATCAATTGCCGAAATGAAAAAGGGAAATGTTATTTCAATTTCATTTAGCACTTTGCAGTGGATACATTATTATTTGTTTGATTTTAAATAATATTTGTAAATTTCGAATGAGGGAGTTGGAGTACAGTAAGGTGATCTCTTTACAGTAAGTCCCACGCTGTTAAAAATTTCTGTTGAATACTTCCAATAAATGTATTGGAAGTTTATTTCCGAAACGTAAGGTAACGCTACAACACATAATGTTGTAGTTTCAAAGTGCTGGCGTTGGTATGGTACCTCACATGCATTGGAATTTTACAATACAAGTCCAGTAGCCAGTAACACTTCTGTATCACATTTGCGGCTGGATATATAAAGTGAGCGTATTCATGGAATTTAAGGAATTCACGGAATTCATGGAATTTGAGGACTTCAAGGATATCATGGAATTCACGGAATTTACGGAATTCACGGAATTCATGGAATTCGAGCAATTCGAGCAATTCATGGAATTCATGGAATTCATGAAATTCATGGAATTCACGAAATTCAAGTAATTCACGAAATTCAAGGAATTTCCAAATTTCAAGAAATTTATGGAATTCACGGAATTCACTGAATTTATGAAATTCACGGAATGCACGGAATTCATGGAATTTGCGAAATTCACGGATTTCACGGAATTGAATGAATTCTCGGAATTGAATGAATTCTCGGAATTGAATGAATTCTCGGAATTCAATGAACTCTCGGAATTCACTGTAGTCACGGAATTCGTGGAAATCATGGAATTTACTGAATTCACAGAATTCACTGAATTTATGAAATTCACAGAATTTAAGAAATTCACGGAATTCAAGGAATTCATGGAATTCAAGGAGTTCACGAAATTCACGAAATTTATGGAATTCATGGCATTCGCGGAATTTACTGAATTCACTGAATTAACGAAATTCAAGTAATTCAAGGAATTCGCGAAATTCAGGGAATTCACGAAATGAAAGGAATTCATGGAATTCACGAAATTCAAGTAATTCACGAAATTCAAGGAATTCGCGAAATTCAATGAATTCACGGAATTCATGAAATTAAAAAAAGTCGTGGAATTCATGGCATTCATTGAATTCACGAAATTCACGAAATTCAAGGAATTTGTGGGATTCATGGAATTTACGAAATTCAAGGAATTCATGGAATTGAAGGAATTCATGGAATTCAATGAATTCAATGTATTTCGTGAATTCCGTGAATTTCGTTAATTCAGTGAATTTCGTTCATTCAGTGAATTCCATGAACTCCTTGAATTCCGTGAATTTCTTAAATTCGGTGAATTTCATAAATTCAGTGAATTCCATGAATTCAGCGAATTTCATGATTTCCGCGAATTCCGTGACTACAGTGAATTCCATGAATTCAGTGAATTCCATCAATTCTGTGAATTCCATTAATTCTGTGAATTCCATAAATGTCGTGAATTCCTCCAATTCCATGAATTCCGTGAATTTTGTATATTCTGTGAATTCCATGAATTCAGTGAATTCCATCAATTCTGTGAATTTCACGAATTCAGTGAATTTCATCAATTCTGGAAATTCCATGAATTCTGTGAATTCTGTGAATTCTGTGAATTCTGTGAATTCAGTGAATTCAGTAAATTCCATGATTTCCGCGAATTCCGTGACTACAGTGAAGTCCCAGAGTTCATTGAATTCCGAGAATTCATTCAATTCCGAGAATGCATTGAATTCCGTGAAATCCGTGAATATCGTGAATTTCGCCAATTCCATGAATTCCGTGCATTCCGTGAATTTAATAAATTCAGTGAATTCCATGAATTCCGTGAATTCCATAAATTTCTTGAAATTCTTAAATTCCATGAATTCCGCGAATTCTGTGAATTCATTGAATTCCATGAATTCAGTGAATTCCATGAATTCAGTGAATTCAATCAATTCTGTGAATTCCATCAATTCAGTGAATTCCATCAATTCTGTGAATTCCATCAATTCTGGAAATTCCATGAATTCTTTGAATTCAGTAAATTCCATGATTTCCGCGAATTCCGTGACTACAGTGAATTCCGAGAGTTCATTGAATTCCATGAATTCCGTGAATTCCATGAAATCCGTGAATTTCGCAAATTCCATGAATTCCGTGCATTTTATAAATTCAGTGACTTCCGTAAATTCCATAAATTTCGTGAAATTCCGTGAATTCCGCGAATTCTGTGAATTCCTTGAATTCCATAAATTCAGTGAATTCCATCAATTCTGTCAATTCCTTATGCACTTATAAACGCTACAATACATGTATTGGAATGCTCGACGGTGACTTCACGATTTACAACACATAAAATACATGTATTGCAATTTCGTCATTCCAATACCGTGTTTGCAATTTTACCTTACGCTTGTATTGTAGAAGTGCTGGAGAATTCCAAACATTTTTAACAGTGCAGGGATCTTTTTTCACCTGAAATTAGATAAAAACGTTGCAAACAATTGACTAGTACAATCATCCGACGTCAGATAGAAAATATGAGATAAAAAGTATTTCTGGGATTTACTGCGCTCAAAACAAGGTTATTATTATTTCATGGTATGAATTACTTTATGGATATAGGTTTTTTCGAGATGACATTCAGAACGTAATTATGCACCGATTTTAGCTTTTTTTTTTGAAAAATTTAGAACTAAATTTTTCAGAAAATGGTGCAAGTAGATTTTTTATTTCTTTGTTTATTTAAGTTTTACGATAATGCAAACAGCGAAAAAATGTCGATTTTTTTAATTTCATTTTTTATCTTCTAGACGAAATTTTGCTTATGCTTCTCGTCCCTTGTATTTAATGTACAGGGGTATAAGAAAGATAAAAAAATTGTTAACTTGCGAAGTTCATTGTTATAAACAAATTGTATTAACAAATGATGGACATTAGGGATTATTCGTCTTCAAAGTATATTTCTGCTCTGAAATCGCTTGCCTTCATCGTTAAGATGATACGTGGCCATTGAAATTTAATATTGAATGTTATTTGTTTATTTTTTAAACAAATTATATAAACAAATGCACATATCAGACGTTTTTAAGCGAAAAGAAATTTTTTTTTTCTTTTCTCCTTGCTCAAGTTATATTGCCAATGATGTTTCTTCAAAAGGTTTTTGCCACTCATAAATATTTTTTTATTTTATAAACAAATGCACATTTTGGGTGTTTTCAAACGAAAGAAATCGTTTTTTTTCGACCTTGCTGAAACTATATTGCCAATGATGTTTTTCTAAAAAAATTTTGCCACCCATCAATATTTGTTTATTTAATAAACAAATTATATAAACAAATGCACATTTTGAGCGTTTTTAAGCGAAAAGAAATCGATCTTTCTTCTGACCTTGCTGAAATGATATTGCTGATGACGTTTTCTGAAAAAAATGTTGCCACCTATCAATATTTGTTCATTTTATAAACAAATTATATAAACTAATGCGCATTTTAGGAGTCTTTAAGTGAAAAGAATTCGTTTTTTTCCTTTGGCCTTGCTGAAATTATATTTTCAATTATGGTTTCTAAAAAAAATTGATATGTATTAATATTTGCTTATTTTATAAACAAATTATATAAAAAATGAATATTTTAGGCGTTTACCTAATTTGTTTTTAAAATAAACAAATAGTGAGGCATGACAATATTTCTTCTAGGCAATTCATTGTCAATATATTTTAAAGAATAATACAAGAAAAATGATTTCTTTCTGCCTATAAATATCTGCAATGTACATTTGTTACTATAATTTATTTATAAAATAAACGATTAGCGGTGCTTGGCAATATTTTTCGATAGAACATCATTGGACATATAACAGCAACAAGATCAGATGAAAAAACGATAATTTTTCGCTTAAAAACTCCTTATATGTGCATTTATTTATATAATTTGTTCATAAAATAAGTAAACATTGATGCATGGCGAAATTTCCTCAGAAAACATCATTGGCAATATAATTTTAGCAAGCTCAGGAGAAAAAACGACTTATTTTCGCTTAAAAACGCTGAAAATGTACATTTTTTTATATAGTTTGTTTATAAAGTAAACAAATATTGATGGGTGGTAATAACATTTTCAGAAAACATTATTGGCAATATATGATATCAGCATGTTCAGAAGAAAAAACGGTTTATTTTCGCTGAAAATGTGTGTTTGTTTATATAATTTGTTTATAAAATGAACAAATATTGATGGGTGGTAAAAATTTGTTCACAAAACATCATTCGCAATATAATGTCAGCAAGGTCAGAAGAAAAAACGGTTTCTTTTCGCCTAAAAACGCCCCAAATGTGCATTTTTTAATATAATTTGTTTATACAATAAACAAGTAACATTTAATATTAAATTTCAATGGCCACATATCATCTTGACGATGAAGGCAAGCGATTTCAGAGCAGAAATATACTTTGAAGACGAAAACCCCGTGATGGCGATTATTTGTTAATACAATTTGTTTATAGCAATCAACTTTGCAAGTTAACAATTTTTTTATGTTTCTTATACCCCTCTGCATTGAATCCAAGGGACGAGAAGTATAAGAAAAATTTCTAGAAGATTCAAAATGACATTTAAAAAAATCGACATTTTTTTCGCTGTTTGCATTAATATAAAAATTAAATAAACAAAAAAATAAAAAATCTACTTGCACCATTTTCTGAAAAATTTAGTTCTGAATTTATAAAAAAAAAGAAAATCTAAAATCGGTGCATAATTACGTTCTAAATGTCATTTTGAAACTCGTTTTCCAATTCCATCCCACTGTGCGGGCGGCTCACAAGGGTCAGATTGTACGTACGATTTCGCCCTGAAACTGGTATAAAGATGAGTGGTGAATCGCCCCCAAAAAAAAAGAACAAAATAATATGTCAAATAGTATTTTTTCATACAATAAAATTACATACCGAAGAACTGCGAACATTCCACAAATGTGTTCAGTGTACACTACATACATTGTATCAGTAGTTAATAATGTTGTTGTATTTAAGAGAGTCGTCAACTGTTCATGAAATGTAATATGGTAGTAATATTTATCTTCATCAACAAAATACTTTGATTGATAAGTCCTTTTTCTTAACCTTGTCTCATTTGAAGGTTTGATAATATTAAGAACTTGTGGCACATAAGCAGTAAGTAAATATACAATTATTGTGGAGTACATGTAAACTATAAAATAATAAAGTTTAATTTTTTCAATCTGTAATTACACATGCGGGTGCCTCATGAAATAATTTTATTAATTTTGTAAAACTTTAAGTCGAAAATTTCCTTGTTTTGGTGAAAAATGTTTCCCCATTATGCCAAAAATTTTCCTCTTAAAAGTTTTGAAATTTTAATTTATCTACAATTTTAACTATCCCGTCTTATAAAATGCAGCAAATTATTTATCGGGATACAGTGTAACCTACAAGTGAAAAACAGTTTTTTTACAAAATTAAAAAATCGATCAATTCTTGCTGAAGGAAAATTCAAAAAGATTTTTGAAGCTTTGAGACATATCAAATTAAAATTTCAAGAAAACAGTTAATTTACTACTAAATATTTAGTTTAATTGTCAACCAAAGAAGACTAATTCTCGACAAAAAATGTAATAATAGTCGATATTTCTACCCAAAGTATGTATTATATATTCCAGTCAAGACAGAAAAAAAACTTCAACCAAATTTTGATTTGAGTGGAAAATGAATTCTCAATACAAATTTCGAATTACTATTTATTTTTCAAGTTCATTTGTTTATCTTTTTTTAGGTTCATATAAATATAACTTTCTCATGATTCTTGAGAAAATTTGATAAGATTTTTGAAGATTTCGGATGTGTCGAAAAATTATCTAGAAAATTTGAAAGAATATTTTTTTATTCTACAGAATTTGAATGAATTTCAGAAAGAATTCGAGTCAGTTTAAAAGATATTTAGGACTTTTAGAAGCTTGAAAGAAATTTAAATTTTTTGATAAATCGAATATCTTTCAAAGTTTTGAAATATTTTTAATATCTTCAAAACGTCTCAAATTATAACTAAAATTCCTAAAATTTGAGAAAATCTTTGATAATTACAAAAAATTACTTGTTTTTTCAATTAAACATGAAAAATAAAAGTATCGCAGCATTTTTTTAAGTTTGAAAAATATATATTTTTCATTAGTAGGGCAAGTGTTTCTTAAAATGTTTCACACGCATAGTAGAAACAGTTGTCAGTAAAGTAAGAAATATTTCCTGAAAGTTTCATTATTCCAAAGAAAAATTTGCAGGGATGAATATGACTTCATCTCAACTTTATTATAAAATCGCAACATTATGGGTGTTTATACCTACCTTAAAGTTTTTTAATAACGAAGGAAATTTGAGGGTCGTAGCATTCCGACAAAGAATTTTATGTATTGTACAAGATGGTATAGTTGAAATTGTAGAAATACAAATTTGGAAACTTCAAAAAGTCGAATTTTTAGCATAAAAACCTCCATAACGACCTCTAAATATTTTGCTTAAATCTGGAAAGAAAAGGGGATCATTTTCTCGCAAAAAATAAAATCAATTTTCGACTCAAGGTTTAAGAAAATTAAAAAAAAAGTATTTCATGAGGCACCCTATTATACATATGTCTTATATCGTGAAATTAAATGAGTTATGTCACAAGCCTCCAAATCAAAACTACTAAAAATATAAAACTTGCCCTTACCTACGAATATTACTGATAACTTTCTGCCTGTCATAGCAAATTCCTTTAAGATATTAACTTCTGGTCCAGACACTGATGTCCAGTCTGATTTTATTTCATCCAAAAGGCATTTCCTCTGCCAAGACAAATTTCCTCCATATAAATAAAAATATATGTAAATTAAATCAAGGTTAGAAAAAACTTTACCTTTTTTGAATGAATAATAGAATTTAATAATTTTGATAAACACATTGTAGCCGCCATGAAAGCTGTCAAAATCTTAACTGAGTCATCGAAATTATTTGAAGTTACACCACAAATCTGCCAATAACGTAATTTTTGAATTAAAATACAAGCTTCATTATTCTGAAGAAAAATGAAATACACGGAAAAAATTTATCCGTGAAGAAGTCACGAACTTGTGGCTAGGTCTCGGATACGAGATAAAAAAATGAAACATTAAATCCTTATTTCTATGAGAAATATATGGATACATTTCGAAGTTTCTTACGAACAGCTCGAATTTCCGACGAACAGTTCCTGAAAATTTCAGACTGAAATAAAAAGAGGAAAAATTTTATTTGTGGGATTTAATTTTACATTAATTTATTAATTCGCAACTCAGAAGATTTGAACCCTCAAAGACTGCTGACTCACCATTTTGTTAACATAAACCAGGAGTGCACTTCTAGCCACTCATCCGACGAGCTCGAGGCACACATACGAGCGCACACACGCACCGCGCGTTTGGGAGAGTGTGTATGTGGGCCACGTACAGGCGAACCTACTTTCGAGCTCCCAGATTTGTCGGGTAAGCTCGTGAGTGCTCTGAGAATCTTTTTTCAATCACTCGTAATATTTTTGTAATTATTCACGTAAAAAAAAAGTGATGAACCGTTTTAGAATTTTCACATCGAGTTCGTCAATCTTTCTCAAAGTTCGCAGGTTATTTACGAAAATACATAAATATCCGATGAATTTTTCTCATATCCGAGACCTAGCTACTAGTTCGTGACTTTTTTACGGATAAATTTTTCCCGTGTATATGCAAAATTCCATGTTTTAAGCATAAAATCTACAGAATAAACATTTTACTAATAACTTGTGATTACCAGTGTGAAAAGAAAAAACATATTCATTATAGTAAAAATAGTAGAAATAATAATCCTTTGATATGTGGATTGATAGGGCCATTGTCCAGTACAGGACATCAATACTTTATTGAGTTTAAAATAACTTGAATCGAATATGTCCATCGTCTGAAGGTTTTGATCTAACTGAGGCTCGCATTTGCCATAATACCAAGAAAATTTTCACTTGTATAGCTTAGGGAAATATTTATGAGAATCTTCGTTTGACGTGTAATTAATGTACGACTTTACTGCGACACGCGAGTCCCTTTCAACGAACTCGTGAATTTAATATGTCATAAGAGGGATATAATTACAAGCTTGGTTTCCTTCGCTCGTGTCTCTTGGAGACATGTTAAAATATTCATGAATCTACTCATTTTCAGAACCTTATTGTTAGCACCTATAGGTGAGGATTTTTTTTCTGTGGAAAAAGACGAGAAGTCTCGAAGGGTTCATATTGATTAGTGCACATTTAGATTTATCCTGTTATACTATAATTGCAGTAGCTTTTCATTTAACAAAGCTTTTGCTTGAAGTCAATAATTCTCTTCAACTCTACGTATAAAAGTGTTGAATTTTTTAAAATAAAATGTCGAAAAAAATTCGTATTGGTTTAAAAAATTTGGCAAAGGGCATAGCAGAACAAGCATGTATGTACGTTAGGGTGGGTCGAAAAATCCAAATTCCAGAAATCCAATTTGGAACTATGCGAAAAGTAGTGCATTGGGACCCTTAAAAAGTATAAATTATTTCGTGTCGATTGATTAAGGCCTTCTGAGCGCGCCTTATGAAAATGTGTTGGAAAAAATTATCATTTTCATAGATTAGATATTATTGTGTGTTTCAATTTTTTTTATGTTCTTCGGCATCTTCTCTCGTCTCCAAAAATTCTGCCAGTTCTTTAATGAACGTTCTCTGGAAAATAATTTAGGTTTAGTAGACCCCTGTTTTCAAAAAACATTTTTTCAAATCTACAGAAACGTTGGGAAAATTATTTCAGATATTTGAAGCTTTTCTACTCATAAAAAATACACAAGAAAAAAATTTGACACGCTTGAAAATAATAGTTTGTAAAAACACCAACCTCAGTTTTTCAAAAAATTACTGTGCTTACATTCATTAATTTTCAAGCAGGTCAAATTTTTTCCAGTGTTTTTGTATAAGCAGAACAGCCTCAAATATCTAAAATAATTCTCCCGACGTTTCTGTAGATTTTAAAAATGTTTCTTGAACACAGGGGTCTACTAAACCTAAATTATTTTCCAGAGAACGTTCATTAAAGAACTGTCAGAATTTTTGGAGACGAGGAAGACCCGGAAGAACAAGAAAAAAATTGAAACACATATAATATCAAATCTGTGAAAAGGATAATTTTTCAAACGCATTATCATAACGCGCGCTCATAAGGCCTTAATCCATCGACACCAAATAATTTACACTTTTTTAGGGTCCCAATACACTACTTTTTCACGTAGTTCCAAATT